>JAASFW010000796.1:0-11500 GCA_023334005.1 Globisporangium orthogonon
CGCGAGCTCAAAATGCTGCGTCGGTACTTTCGACCTTGGAGAGACTTCGCGTTCTCGCAGACAGAAGCAAAACAGCGTCTACGGGACAGAGCTGCGGGCCGCTTAGTGCTCCGTTTCATGCAAAGCTCGCATCAAGCATGCGCAGTCATTCGAATAGAGCGAGAGCTGGCCCAACAGCATGTTGCAGCAGAGCGGATACAACGGTTCTGGCGAGCTCATCGGCAACGAGCACGATTCGTTTTTCGGAAAGCAGAGTTTAAAGTAGTTCACATGGCTTTTAAGCGCTACTGCTTGTTCGTTCGGCTGAATAGACGACACCGTCGACGAGAGGATGCGAAAGAGCGAATCCATCGGTGGTGGAGACGATGTCGTGACGACAAAAGAAAGCAGGAGGCAGAACGAGTACGTCAGCATCTGCTGAACCAGCGTCGATCTCGGGCAGCGCGAGATGTGCAGCGCTTCTTACGAGAAGCAGTCCTTCGGCAACGACTCGCTCGGATTATCGCTGAAAATCAGCAAATGCAGTTTAAGGCACAACTTGTAACCCTCAAGACTCGGCAGGAGGACGAGAAGCGGCGGCGAATAGAGAATCGACGATGGCGAAGTCAAGAGCACAGAGCGAAACACGCTCTCGGTGAGCTTGAGGCGAAATGGAAGCAATCCGAGCACGAGAAGTTGCAGCTGAAGGACCATCATGAGCGCGTTGTGGAACAGTACGAGCGAGTTGATACCAAACAACGGCAGCAATTGGCGCGCCTCAAAATCACGACGTTCATCGATATGTGTCTGCTGCAGCGAAAGATTAAGCTCGCTGATGCCGATAGAGAGAGAAATGAGAAACAGTGGCGACTTGTATCACTCGAGAAACAGGCACTCGAGCGTGAAGCGGGTCAATCGCGTGCGAGTGACAAGCTTCAGCTTCGAGTGCTGCACAAAAAGCTGGACAAGCTGGAGAAAGAAAAAACGGCTATTTGTCAAGCACAAGAGGTTCTGATGAAGACACAGCTTCAACTACGCGAGCATTTGGCTAGAACGACCATCAAATCGTTTGTTGACGTGCGCGTGGTCGAAAGCAAAGCGGATCGAGAGAAGCAGGGACTCTTGTGGACGCAGTCGCAGCTTATCGCGGAGAAAAACGAGCACATGCAAATGGCTAGCGAGGAGATCACAGAGAGAGAGCGCCGCTCGCAAGCAGAACTGGACGCGCTAGCATGTCTGCTCAACAAAGCGCAGCAAGATGCAGCCGGTCTCGCTATTCAGCATGAGCAGCTCAGGATCAAGAAGCAACAGGATGATGAAGCCATGGCAAAACGTATCGAGAGTGCACTGGCTGAGAAGAGCAGGATCATCATTTCCAAGTGGTTGTCGCAGCAGATCCGAGCATCCAGAGAGAAAGTGAAGTGGGAAAAGAGCAAAGCCGAGTTCATCCAGAAGCTGGAGTCTGAGAAGCAGCTCAGGCTGGAAACTGAACGTGAGAGACAACTGCTGCTTATCAAGCGAGAAAAAGAGCAGCGAGAGTATCAGGTCAAAGCAAATCTTGCGTTGTTGCAGAGACGAAAGGCTCGTATGAAGAGTCAGCAGATCTCAGACAAGCGGCGACGAGAAGAGGCGAAGAGTACGATCTGCTCATTTGTAAGTCGGCGAGTGCAAAGTTCCCGACGATTACGAGCAGCAGAGCAAAACCAACTTCAGATTCAGGAACTGCAAGAGCGAGAGCGGGAGCTGGCGCAGCGTCTACGAGAGTTTCTTATCGAAGCTGTCATTGATACCAAGTGCATTGCAGAAAGACTCGTTAGCGTAAGCATCGGCTCTGCTGTCGCTTCGCTTCGAAGGATGCAAGTTGCACTTGACCGTCGACAGTCTATTCTTCAGCATCTACGCCGCAACGCACTCGCTCGGAAAATCCAGTACTGCTGGCGGTCGTGGAAGCGAGAGCAGAACCTGCGAATGCAAGAGCAAGCGCAAATGCTATTGGAAGAGCTGCAACTTCGAAGCAAACTAGACCTTGAGCGTCGAAAAAAAGTCGAATACAGGCTCCGACGACGATCAAGTGCTCGCAAGATCCAACGGACGTGGCGCAAGCGACGCAATGACAAACGAGCAGCCGAGCGACGTGAGATCGCGGTGATGTTGGCGAACAATGTGATCGACCTAGAGACGACAAGGATTGTGCGTGCTGATGCCCTTCTTCGCCACGTATGTGCTCGGAAGATCCAGCAGTGGTGGCGTCGGTGGAGACAGAGTTACCAGCGCACAAACGAGATCTCGGATGAGCTGGACCGTATCTACCGTCGAAGTTGCGGTCGACGGATTCTAAAGAGATGGAGGGAGTGGCGGAAGAAGTGTGCGAACTTGCGCATGATCAGCTCCGCGATAGCGATCGAGACAGCGTGGCGCGGGTACTTCACGCGCCAGCGCTTCGCGCGCTTGAAAGCATGCAGGCAGCACGAAGATTTTCGGCTTTGCGAGTTGCGCTTGAGCGGTCTTGCGCGCAAGATCCAGCGGTGCTGGGGTCAGTGGCTGAAGCGCGTGATGCAGGCAAAGCGCGCTGCGGTGAAGCACGCGGAGGACGACCTCATCGATGCGGCGAAGGGAGGCAGCCGCAAGAACCTGCAACAGCGACTCCGAACTGCGGCTGCAGTCACTATTCAGTCACATTGGGCAGGGTATCGATGTCGGCTCTTGTTTGTAGGGCTTCGACGGCAGCTGCTGGAGTCGCTTCTTGTTGACTGCGAGGCCATCAGGTCTTCACGCGAATCACGATTGAGTCAAGTTGCTCGTCTCGGATTTCGTCTGGAGCTGCAGCGATGGGCGTGTCATGAGCTCCCATCGATTCTATCGAAAGGAGTGAACGTCGCCACAAGACGCGATCACAGCGCCCGAGTGGTGCAGCGAGCATATGGGGAGTACTGCAACCGTCGACAACTGCAGTTCCGCCTCATTAGACGGAGAGATGGTGCGAACAACCACCAAATCCGAGTGTTCTTCTCAGGTGGGCGAGCTTGGATGACTTCCAACGCACATCGTAGAGTCCGTCTGCGCTTCAGTGCACTGATGACCAGAAAGCTGCTGCAAATGTTGGAACCCGGAGCGCACACAACACTAGAGCTCCAAGAAACGTTCGAGAGCATTGCAGTGGAAGCGCAGCGTGTATTTGATGCGACAACTCCATTAGCAAGTGGAGACAGGAGCGAATGGCAGGATGTCGGAGTTGACGAGATGGATCTTCCCTGCTTTGGCGAGCTGACGAGGAAGATGGGGCGGGTTCGTTCGATGTACAAGCGATCGTTTCTCGAACACGGATCGCTAGACACGCGAGAAGTGTCGAAGCCATTCACTTCACATCCCGAAGTGAACGTAAGTACGCAGCTCACAGTCTTCGATGCGGTTGCAAGCGCCTCGGTTGAGGATGCTCAGTTTCTGCTCAGCCAGGGAGCTGACTTCGCAGCTCGACAAACATCGACTGGACGAACGGCCCTCCACCTGTTAGCCTACAGCTCCGAGAGCTACCGATTTCGCCTGGAGATGCTCGAGTTTCTCGTTCACAAAGTCCACGCTGACGTGAATGCGCTTGACGATCTACACGAGACTCCGTTGATGCTGTTTGCAGCCTGCGGTCATTTGGAGCTGGCCAAAACTCTGCTTAGATACGGCGCTGACATGTCACTCACGAACGTGAAGGGGCAAAACGTGCTGCATCGAGCATGCGAGCAGGACCAAGTTGAGGTCTGTGGCTACCTATCGTCCAGTGCCGTGCGCAAGGGACAGTCTCTTGACGATCGGGTTGGGTATTTTCTTCATCATGCTGATGCCAGTGGTCGCTTCCCACTGCACGTTGCAGCAGAGAAAGGATTCGTGGAGTGTGCGAAGCAGTTTCTTCGCGCTGACGATGAGCAAACCCAGCACCTACTCTGTCACCGTGACTTGAATGGTCGAACTCCGTTGCACGCAGCGATTGTTGCTGGTCACTTTGAGATGGTGACGCTACTACTAAGCAGCACTCTCGACAGGGATCTGAACGCCTACGATAACTTGCGGTGCTCACCAGCGCATCTGGCTGTTGATGGTGCAAACGCTGTCCGAGTTGTCTCGCTTCTCTCATCACGTGGCGCGAACATGAATGCAGTCGACGAGAGAGGCGATACACCACTGCACTGGGCGGCGCTCTCCGGTCGCCTTCAGGTCATGCAGCAACTGCTAGAAGGCGGTGCAGACCCCTCGCTCCTGAACGGAGACTGGGAGACTCCGGTGCAACTCGCAGCAGCCTATGGCCACTTCGACTACGCTCGCTTGCTCCTGAATGCCCAGAAACTTGCCAGAAGTGACGACGACAGCATCCTCTGCTTGGAAGCTGAGCTGGAGCAGCAGCAAGCGTCGGGCAAGTCGTACTACTACAAAGCGCCATCGCCAACTGCATCCATGATCCATGCATCTAGCAGCTTAAAGCAGACTGGGAAGATAGAGTACTGGGAAGAGCTGCACCAAGAAGTGCAGCTCGTGGAGGAAAGTGGGAACTTCTCGTCGGAAGACGAGGCGTGCCGAGGTGTAGACGACGATGAGGAAGACATCAATGCGTACTAGTGAGTACAGGGTGTAAGAGGCCTCACAGTAGACATCGGCTGCGAGCGCTTTGAGGTTCGATCGACTTGATTCCATTGAGTTTGTGAGTCACTCCCTATGCATCGAGGAGCAACGCTAGCGCGTGATGGTCTCCTGCCGGCGAATGGCGCTCTGCAGAGTGTTTCGTAGCAACATCGCGACCGTCATCGGACCCACGCCGCCGGGCACGGGTGTGATCGCATGCGCGACTTTTGCCGCTTCTGCGTACTCGACGTCTCCGACGAGGCGGTATCCTGCCGCTTTGCTCGCATCGTCGACGGCGTTGATGCCCACGTCGATGACGGTCGCCCCGGGCTTGATCCAGTCCCCCTTGACGAAGTGCGCGTGGCCGATCGCAGCGATGAGGATGTCTGCTTCCTGCACGCGCGCCTTCAGGTCATCGGTCCGGGAGTGGCAGATCGTGACCGTCGCGTTGCGGTGCAAGCAGAGCAGCGCCACTGGGAGCCCGACAATCTGGCTGCGCCCGAGCACCACCACGCGCTTGCCTTCGAGCGAAATGTCGTACGTGTCGAGCAGCTCGATGCAGCCCGCAGGCGTGCACGGGATGCTGAACGGGACGCTGAGCGCTCTGCTGCCGCTCGTGCTCTTCTTTGTCGCGAACTGGAAGAGTGCCGCGTGGTTCTCTGGGTGCAATCCATCGACGTCTTTCTCCGGCGTGACGGTCGCGAGGATCGCATCCTCGTCGCAGTAGCTCGGCAGCGGCAGCTGGACGATGATGCCATCGACGTCGGCGCGTGCGTTGAGCTCCCTGATGGTGTCACGCAGCTCCTGCTGCGTGCGCTGCGGGTCTCCATCATCCGCGATCTGTAGCTTCCAGGAGTCGATGCCGACGGCGGCGCACGCCTTCTGCTTCATGCGCACGTACGTGGCCGAGTCGGCGCGCGAGCCCACGACGACGACTGCGAGCCCCACGCGGCGACCGTGGCGCTCGAAGAACGCGGCGCACGCAGGCGCGAGCTCCTCTTTCTGCACGCGAAGGCTCGTGGCCTTGCCGTCAAGTGTCACGGGAGCGATCATGATCGGCGGAGGTCGTCGGAGGTCTGGAGGTCACTTGTGCTTGGTGGGAGAGATTTTGGAATGACAAGCAAAATGACACGCATCAAAGGTACGTTCAAGTTGGACTTACATATACAATTCAAAGCTTAGCTTTCCAACAGGAAATGAACCAGTCGAGCATAGTCGTAACAAGACATTACTCGGTACAATTCCCAAGTTGAAGGTAAAGGCCTCTAATTGAGTTGCATTGATCTCACTCTAGCGCACTCCTTCATCGGACATTGTCTCCTCCGGGGAGTCAGTCTCCTCCGGGAATTAGTCTCCTCTGGGAGTCAAGGTCCGGTGTATGGGAAAGCCTTAGTCCGTGTTGCAGTCAGGTGCTCGATTTCTAGTAGTTGTCGACTTAAAAGGAAACCAATGGCAAGATGCTGCGCACCACAACGAGATCCAGAGATACTTCATGATGCGATCGATAGGATCGCACATCTCATGGACGCGACCTCTTCGCTGCGTCTTTGTTAATTTATCGTATTCGGTCCGAGGGTCCTACGCTGCCACGACGTGTTCGACGGCTGGTGCATCGTGCCGTTGCTCGCACTGTCGCTAGATCGTTCGCTCGCGTTGCACATCGCGGTCGTGCGCAATCCTGATCTGTTTGTCGTCGGTATCTCACGAGTAGAGTTGGAGTTTGGCTTGCTGGATCGTGTCTTCACCCGATCTGCCGGTTTGATTCACAAACGCCCCATCACACATCTCCAAAAGTAGTCGTGTCGGCATTCTGAAGCAGACTGTAGTTCAAGTGATCCTCGGCTCGTGGCATGTTGCGCAATGTGATGTTCCAGTATGGCGAGGGTGCTAGCGACGTTAGATCCCTTGTACATCACGGGTTTGTTGCAAGATCCTAACACTCGTCGGTACCGTTCGTAGTCGTAGCTGCACTGGTACCAGGAACATCCGTAACTATCTGCATCGCGCCAGCAACTCTGAAAACTGGGCTGTTCGACTGGAAGTCGATGCCTCGAGGGAGGTGGATGTTGCTGTCGGACGCAGCTCGTTGCGAAAGGGTTGCCGCCAAAGTGCAAGATGACATCGATCACGAAACTGGCTGTTGCGAGAAAATGACTGGATGACGCTGTGTACAGTGAGTGTCTTGCCGCAAGCTGTCTTTCCTACCACCCGCCATCGTCTTCTTAACCGCTTCGGTACCAGACGGCAGCAGCTACCATCACACCGACACTGAGATGCCGAACGTCAACGTGGAGAATGCAAGCACACCGTTGACCACGAATGGAGCGTCAGTTCCTGCAGCACGCGGGGATCCATCGCCACGACGACAGATCTTCCACGCCATGGTGCGTCGCTGAGAATGTGGGGGAGGCGATGAGATGGTCAGCGACGGATTTGCATTTGTGTCAAAGTCGGCAAACCAAGTATTCGGTCTGCATTTCCAACCTTTTTTCGCTGCCGTCATTTCCTGCCTTCCCTGCTCTTAATGGTGCTCCTCGCGGCCGCACGCTTCTGCTTCATGGCGCTCACGGACGCGGCGATGCTGCCGGCGCTCGGCGTGATGAAGCGCAACCACCGGCACTTCGAGCTCTTCGTGGGTGTCTTCCAGCTCACCATCGCCTTCTGCTTCAACGCGGCCGAGGCGCTGCGCGCAGAGCTCTTCCTGCGCGAGCTGCAGTGGCACTTCATCTCGGACGTGCTCTCGGTCACCTACTTTCTGCTGCTCTGCGTGCACCTCATGGGATTCCGCGACGAGGACCGCAACATCCTGCTGCGCTACGTCGCCTTCGCACTCGCGTGGCTTATGAAGGCCAAGGACGGCTGGGACTCGACCGCCTACGAGGTGCTGCTCGTTGCCACCTACGTCGCAGGCGCTGCCTACCGCCGCCTGCTCTCGACCGACAAGGGGCTTGCGCCGCTCAACAAGCACAACGCCAAGCTCGCGCTGCTCTTCCTCGCGCTCGCGGGCCTCGCTGGTGGTATCCCGCTCTATTTCGGCGCCCCCAGCGCTAGTGGTGACGATGCTAATAAGGCCGCCGCGCTCAGCGGCGTGGGCTTCGCTAAGGGCTGCATGCACATGCTTGGTGGTGCTGCGTTCTACTACGCGTGGCTCGCGGTGCCGTGTCTTGACTCGAAGAAGACCGACATCATGCCGACCTACAGCACCTACGTGTGAGCGAGCGTCGGTGCCGGTGACGTCGTCCCCGAGGACGATGACGACATGAACAAGTCATAGAGCTGGCGGACGCCCTCCACGTCGTCTGCTGCGGCGATCTGACCAGACAATACACACATACATGCACCACTGTATGAGTACGCTCCTGCGATGAAGAATGAGAGGTCGTTAGTGCGCTGTAAGAGACCTTGCGGCGATGCGAGAGCTCGAAGTACTTGGCGTAGAGCTCGAGCTGGACATGTAGTCCGCGCAACAGTTGCTCTCGGTCGCGCGTTAACGACTCGATGTTCTTTGCGCTGGACGCCGTGCGTGCCAAGAGGAACAGTTTGAGCAGCGCGTACGCCTCGAAGGTGCGATAGAGCTCGTCGGAGGGCTGGAGGGTGCATCGCCGTTGGTCGTTCGCTTGTTGCTGAAGATACGCGTTCACCGCGGTTTTCTCGCGCTCGAGTGCGTCAGTTCTCCAGTGCTGGCACTCGAGAACACGCTCGCAGTGGCGAGCGTACTTTGCTTCATCCGAGGAAGCGGGTTCGTCTTGTACGAGTACGCTCGGTACCACCATCGCCTTACTCCAGTCTTCACGCTGAGAGCAGTCATCTGCAGCATGGAAGTCGCTATCCATCAGATCATCCTCGCCTTCCTGGAAGACAAGCGCGTGAACCGCGCGGCGGAGCAGAGCGTCGAACACGAGCTTATCGTCCATGTTGGCGTTCATGCTCTTGGAAGAAGAAGAAGAGCTTGTCAGAGGGTCTGTCTCGTAAAGCGTCGCGAGTCGCTTCATAGGCTTTCGACGTGCTCAAGTACAGCACATCACACGATCATGTCGAAGACGCAGAAGAAGGACGACGTGGCAGTTGGGGCGCTCCGCATCGTCTACCTCGACGCGTCTAAGGAGCTCGAGGAACTGATCGTGACGAGCGCCACGAACGCGCTCAAGGCGCTGTACAAGGGCGAGAAGAACCATTTCACCGAGGTAGCGCAGCAGATCAAAAAGGAAGTCGAGGAGCTCGAGACCGGGGCATGGCACGTCATCGTGGGCAAGTCCTTCGGCTCCTTCGTCTCCCACGAAGTCAAACGGTGCGTGAGCGAGTCTTCCTCTTCATGACAAGTTCTTTGTTAGTTGCGTATGTGTTGTTTGTGCAGGCGCTGAACTTGTGTTGCACGCCCGCCTTCGACTGCTCGTGGATGGATATGTGCGTCCCAGGATGCTCTACTTCTTTCTCGGACAGATCGGATTCTTGGTCTATCGACACGGCTAGACACACCACAGGAAGGCCAGCGCTTCCGTCACCCTCATCGTCGCCCCCTGATAAATACTACTCACACGCTCTCTCCTTCTCACCGCTCATCTCTCAGACGACATGCTCGCGAGCATCACTGATAGTAGCTGTTCGTCGGAGGATGATGCTGATACCCCTGCTGCTGCCTCTGGTGCGACGGCGTCATCGGCTGCTTCTGGCTGTAAAATGTGCGCTTGAGGTTCTTGCGCACCGTACTCGAGTACTGCACAATCCGAACGATCTCATTCTCGCGCTCCTCCTTCCGACTCTGAATCGCCTGCTCGTTCGCCTGCAGCGCCTGGTTGATTGAAGACACATTCTGGTGGAACGTGTCCTGGTCCATGCCACCTGACGAGTCCAGCACGACAGCCATTTGCTGGTGTAGCGCCGCGATGTTGCTAGCGTACATCGCAATCTGCTGCGACAGCTCCAGACACCGGCGGTGGCTCGAGATCAAAACCTGCGGGATGTCGCTCAGCGTTTCTGCGCACAGGTGACCGATCTTGCTCACGATGCTGCTCGACTGGACGATAAGCGCGATGAGCGCGCTAGTGCGGTTGAGCTGCGCCTTCTGGAGCAAGCCCTGCTGCTGCCGCAGAGTCAGCGTCATCTGCTGAGCTGTCGCGAGGTTCTCCGCCGACATCTGCACGATGCGGGCGTTCAGGCGCGTGATGTGCTGCTCCAGGTTGACAGTGTACAAGTTGATCTGGTGGTACCGATTGTACAGAACGTCTTCGAGCGGATTCGCTGTCCAGTCTGCGGCTGTGGTGATCAGTGTACTGGCGCCTGCTGGTCTCGCTGCGACGGATGTGGGCGTTCCGTTCGCAAATGGGATGCCTGGCGCGCTTCCGGGATCCGCCGTGAAGTCGTTCGAGGCGGATCCATGGTACATTCCCATCGGTGAACTCCAGGTGCTGTTCGCCCCCCACCCGTCTGTCGCATGTTGGTACGGCGGAGCTGCCACTGGAGGGACAAGTGGTGTCGGAGCCACGAAAGGTGCCGCCGTTTCCTCAATAATCCCTGAAGGAATCGGCGTGCTCGCATCAAGTCCATTGCTACCGTTGATCCCAGAACTGCTTTCTGTGTCGTACGCATCTGAGCTAACCACTTGGTGGATGCCCAGATTCTGCATCCCGGGACTCATCGGGACGTACCTACTCCGGCCACCTCGATTGAACGGCTCAATGGCCAACGACTGCGACGCAGCAGCCACCTGGAGCGGCGGTTGGCTCAACGCTGGCATTCGCGAGAAGCTCGAGGAGGTGTTCGTCGGCAGACGTTGCTGCTGAGTAGTTGGCGTGTAAGAGGGGGCGAGCGGAGGAACTCCAGCTGCTGGTGCGCTGCGGTAGTTGGGGTTGCGGAGAGCACCGACGTGGTTATTCCTTCTCGGCACTTGCGCTTCGTCTGCCACGGTGCGGTCGTCCGTTTCCGAATCCGAATCGATCATGATGACGTCGAGGAGATCTGCTGGGTTGCGTTTCCGCTTGTCCCCCACTGTCGTGCTTGCTGAAGCATATTGCAGCCCTGTTTCCTTTTGGAGCTCTGCTTTCGTGAGGTGCGACAGCGCTGTGGAACTCACCGAGGCATCCTGTAGTCCTGTTGTCGCTGGCACTTCTACGTCGGTGAGCTGTGTACATGTTGATGCCGCTGCTGCAACTGGAGCTCTTCCCACAGATGAGGGAACCACAATGGAAGCCTTGCCGTTTTCTGGTTTCTCAGCTTGTGGCGCTTGAGAGGGCACTGAGGCAGCTTTTGCTGCGGCAGCGGCTACGAGTTCCGGAATCCTCGACTGGGCGGCTCTCGCGTGCTTTGTTGCGGATAGCACGGATACCGACGCTCCTGCAACGCCGGCAGCCGAAAGAAAATGTCAAACTGGAAGCATTATCACGAGCTGTGTAACGACCTCGCGCACCTTCGATGATGGACGCCTTGTGCGCTTGCACTTTCGAGGGCTCGTGGATGACACGGAAGCACGGGGCGCAGAAGATCAGGTCGCAGTTGAGGCAGTAGAAGTGCGAGGGCTCCAACTGACATTGTGGGCACGCTGCGGACATGGAACCGAGCGTTAGATGCAGCGGTCGAATGCACGACTGTATAAGCAAGCGGCATCACGTACTGGAGATCATAGTCTGCCGGTGCTTGCGCATGTCTCCGACCGCGTGAAAGTCGTCGGAGCACGTCGCGCACACTGCGACGTTGTGCAAGTCGCACGTGGGCTCGAGGCACTTCTGGTTCGCCGGCGTCACATTGGCGTTGAAGCGGCAGAGGTGGCTGCAGCGCGGGATCGTCAGCGCTGTTGCAGCCCAGCGAGAGCGACAACCGCCACTAGTCAGCTTGTGGGCTTAAAAGCGCTGTCTGCCGCTCATGCATACACGCCCTTACGCACCGTTCCCCAGCTCGTCCTTCTGCTCCCACAGTGCTTGCA
>JAASFW010000797.1:0-11459 GCA_023334005.1 Globisporangium orthogonon
GATCTTGCGGTGCGCGAGCACCGACGCGATCTCCTTCGCCTGTGCGTCGTACGTATTCCGCTGCGCAACGCGGGCGGCGTCTCGGACGTGGCGCCGTCGCAGAGCATGGCGGAGTTCCTCTTTGTGCCACTCAGGAAGCACATCGAAAAGTGTAGTATGCAGCGTGGAACTATCGTACATAGTGGATGTGTTGATTCAGTAGTGACTCAAGTTCCTGCAGCCCACCCACGTTCGCTCTCGAATCGCCGTCTGAACTGATTTCTGCTGAGCTGCGATGCGCTTGATGCTCATCGTAGCACAGAATGGGTTGGCGAGTTGCCGTGTGTGGATGCAGGAAGTCTTGGTGCGCTTTTATCGCTGGAAGTGTTGTGAGGTACGTTCTCTTCTCTCGCTAATGCAGGAAGTATTTTGGGTCCAGTACATGTTCTCCTTTGTTGTTCTGTCTGGTGGTGCCGCATGCTACTCGAGGTCGTCGCCGTCGCTGTCGTCGTTGTCTTCCTCCGCATCTTGCGTTCCTGCTGTGTCACCGCCCGCCGTTCCAGCCGCTGGCGATGGACAGCTCGGGAAGGCGCAATTGAGATGCGGCGCTCGTTCCACCACAGTGCCGTCAGGGCACAGGCGCGCGTCATCTGTGCAGACATCCGGGACTGGCGCTTGAGCTTCGGCACCCAGCGCCAGCTTCAAATTCGCGCTCGCTCGCAGCGCAAAAGCAGCTGCAGGAGTCGGGCATGGAGGGAACTCGCAATTGAGCGCCGGGTCGCGCGCCAGCACGGGGCCGTCGTCGGGGCACTTGAGCGCGTCCTCGACGCAGCCGTCAGCCGACGCGGCGGCAGTAACGCTGACGGTGCTGAGTGCCAGCGAAGCGCATACCGCGGCTGCGAGGAACACCAGGATGGAGCGGAGCGCTGGCATCTTCTTTTCGTTTCGCTTCGTCTCTGGCTTCAAATTGAAGAATGCTAGGTTGCGTTCACTTGGTTTCAGTATGCGAGTGCCCTGCGCTCAATTCATTTCCTGGGCAGTCACAATAATGGGCAGGGACCACGACTTGGAGCTCGAGCCACGCCGGCGTGCGCTGCTGGCGAAGATCGCGGAGCTGGAGCGGCGCGGCGCGCTGCTTGAAGCGGACGCGCGCACGCTGCGCCGCCAGGTGGCCGAGAGCGCGACCGGCCAGTGGCGCGCGGCGGAGGCGCGGCTGGCGCAACTCGCGATGAGCTGGAACCCGTACCAAGATGCCAGAGCGCCCCCGCCCGCCGCGTTACAGAAGAAGAAGCAGAAGCAGGACTTCTACGCGCTCCTGCAGATCGACGACCGCGAAGGCGCGTCGAGCGCCGTCGTCAAGCGGCAGTTCCGCAGCCTCGCGCTGCAGCTGCACCCGGACAAGCAGCAGAAGGACGACACCATTGACGCCGCGGCGTTCGCGCGCCTGCGACTGGCGTACGAGACGCTGAGCGACCCGGAGCGGCGCGCTGCGTACGACGCGAAGCTAGCATCCGAGAACCTCGGAGCAAGCGTCACCGCTGACAGCGCCGCGGACGGCACGGTGTTCGTGAAGAACCAGGCACAGCTTGAGGCGTCGACGGACTTCGCGTCACTCGAGTGGATGGCGCGTGTCAAGCACAAGATGGACGTCATGGACCGCATCGCTGAGTGGGCCAAGATCCTCGCCATCCGCGCGTCGGAGATCCGGTTCGAGACCGGCGAGCCGTGCACCGGCCGCCAGTGCGGCAAGATCGTGAGCATGGACCGGGATCTCGAGTGCTACGGGTCGCCGCGCCGCCGGGTCTACGTGTGTCTGCTGCACAAGTACATCCACGCGTGCGACGAACTCTGCACGAGCTGCTACGGCGACGCCGAGCGTGACAAGCGCGTGTGTCCGATGCGCGCGTACTGGCTCATTCAGAACTGGCTGTTCGACCAGCTTCAGCACGCTGGCGCTGGGAACAATGAGCTTAAGCGCGAAGACGAGGGAAAAGATCCCGATGAGACGCCTCAAAGCCCCCACCGGAGTCAGTGCAAGCTGGACGCATCCGAGATCCACCTCGGCGACTGCTACACCACGTTCAGCATCGCGAATGCGGCGACGTGCTGCAGCGAAACGTGCTCGGGCCAGTTCCAGTTCCTTGACGACGGCATCTACGCGTGCCGCGCCCACGGAACGCCTCACGTGTGCACGTACGAGCAGTGCGACAAGAAGGAGCTACAGAACGGGCGGTACGTGTGCTGGATCAGCGGCCATCCATATGGCGGGTATCGCGAAGAGGCCGGCACCGGCACGCGCACGCGGCAGATCGTGTACACGGACGCCCACGGCGAGTCGGCAGCGATCGAGATGGAGGTTCCTGTGCTCCTCCCGCTCGGGAAGATGACGTCGTACTTGCTGGAAGGCGGTGGTGACTCGAAGGCGAGGAACGACGACATTTCGTCGCTTTCTCCTCCACCGCCTGGCGAGAAAGCTTGGCGTGCGCGAGAATTTGACGACGATGCTGACGAGCGCTCGCCTCGACCGAGGCTCAAGCGGCGCAACTCGGATCGCGAGACCTCACCTGTCCGCGCGCGTATCCGCCGCCGCTTGAGCGAGAAGGTGCAGCAGGCGGAGGTATCGACGTTCTACGTCCACCTGAAGTTGCCAGCAGCAGTCGCGAGTCTCCCGCGCGTTGCGCTTGAACTCCAGGATCCTGGCGAGTCGGAGGAGCTAGACGACAGCACGCACCAGAGCGAGAAGCTACTGCCGATCTGCGTGCGCGCCAAGGACACTGTCAACTACATCAAGTACTGGATGGAGGAGCTCACGGACCAGCAGATCTCGATCTGGGATCAGCAAATCTTGTGGGGGGACACGATCATCGGCGACGAAGGGAACGTGATGGTTCTCGAGGAACACGGCATCGTCGACGGCTGTGTGCTTGAGCTGCGGCTGCACGACGACTGTCCGCTGCTCGTCGCGACTTGGAATGGCAGGAGCGCGACGAGCGAGAATGTGAGCGGCGCTGCAGCAGAGTACAACACAGTGCTAATTTCGAAGGAGGCAGAAGAAGACCTCGAGGATCTGCACGACGAGTGGGAGAATGTCGTAGCGGTGGAGGAGGAAGAGTTCGAGCGCAGCCGCCTGAAGCGCAAGCGCGAGAAGCTAGAGGACACTGGCGCGCTGAACCATACGGAGGTGATTCAGTTCGATGGCAAGGTGCCTCGCCTGGTCGGCGTCGTTCCAGTGCGCCGCGACGGCAACTCCTCGACCTGGGCAATCGCTGAGAGCGCCAAGCGCTCAGGCAAGTTCGTCCCTGAAGTTCGTCCCCGCAGCGCTTCCTCGAAGCAAGAGCAGGCTCTGCGAGACATCTCGAGCGACGCCAAGGCGGTGAAGAAGTGAACCCACCGCTGCGTACGCACGCAGCACATACGCACTTCGTTGACTCGATATATTCAAAACTCTTCAACCTTGTACCAATCAATCAATATGACTCCTCCTTCGACGACATCCGCATACGATAATCTCCCCCCATCTACTTTCGGTTCCGCTGATCCACGCGCTGGCGCTTCCGGCGACTCGACACGCCTCTCGGTTTTCCTCCGTTGGCACGCGCTGTCGTCACGCGCAGCTTCTTCCCGTTGCACATTTTCCCATCGAGTTTCTCCACTGCCGCCGACGCCTGCGTCGAGTCGCCAAACTCGACAACGTAGACCGCGTCGTTGCCCTCTCCATCCTTCGTGATGCCATCGACGCCAGTGCATCCGTCGAGCGCTCGAGCGATGGCAACGAGGTCGAGCGGTCGGCACGAGGTGATGAAAATCGACGACGCGAGAGTCGTCCCATCCGAGCCGTCGGAAGATGCTTCGGCGGTCGGCACGAGAGACTCGGTGTCGGTCGCCCCGTCCTGGTTGATTTCAGTGCTGATCGAAGACATGTCGACACCGACGACTGACGGAGCAGGATATGCCTGAGCGTAATACTCGGGTGAAGGGACTTCCGCCATCTGAGTGCTCACGAATGAATTTGAAGAATGCGCCGGGTGAAAGTACGATGCTGCGGGTGAGAACTCTGTCCACAGAGGATGCGAAGGGACATACGCAAACGGCTGGCCGACGTGCGGCGAGTACGCGGTGTACGGTGGAGGCTGGTGTTGGTGTGGGTAGTACCCATACGCTTGCGTTGTGTGCTGTAGCTGATGGTGTTGCTGGTACATCATTGGGTGATGTGGCGACGGGGAGTTCGTTGTCCACATTGGATGCGAGAATGCCTGGTGTTGCGGGTTGACGATCTCCTCGCTCGAGATGCGCGGTCGTCCAGCAGAGAACGCGCTACCCTGATCGTTGCTGCGCATCAAGTGCTCGAACTTCGCCTCAACCGCGGAGAGATCAACATCGTCACCGCCTCCTCCGCCTGCTTCTCTGCCATCTCCACCGTTGAGGTGATCTCCAACCCAACCGCTTGGCTGAGATCCGCCGTGAATGGTGCTGAAGACGCTCGGGTCTGAAATGACGATGGCCTGCATGAACTTGCCCGATCCTGTCGGAAGCTCCAGTTTGTGCAGCTCGTGTGCCGCTTCAACGGCTCGGTCTTCGCTCTCAAACTTCACGAACGCCACTCCTTGCGCCTTGCCCGTGCTCCGAAACACCTTGATGTCCACGAACTGCATCCCAGCACAGCGGGAAGCGCACATCGAGATCAAGTTGCTGGGCAGCGATCGGTCGTACAGCAACAGAAGCCACAGTTTCTCCTTATCACTCTCGATCGGCGACAGAGACGATGGTGGGAACGATGGTGTTAAGAGTGTCGAAGGAAACGGCGCTTGGTCCATCTGTCTGGTCGGGAGAAACGAAGACGAGGAGCTTCGCTTGTTGTCGTCTTCCGCAAACGAGAGCTAGAGAAGGCTTTGTCAGCTCCAGACCAGTCAGGCAAAAGTACGCTGAAGGCAGCACCAACCACACACCTTCATGAACTCGCCAGCAACGAGGTCCGCGTCGAGCAGAGACTCTTCCTGGAACGACTCGACCACGCTAGCCGCTGTGAGCGGCTATCAGGAAGCAACATTGACATTCGGCAAGTCAGACACTGTGCCGACTCGAACCTATGTAGCACGCACGTACGTTCGAGTACTGGACGTACGCCATCGTCTTGATGAGCCCGAAGCTCTTGACGACATTGACGGCTTCGAAGTCACCATAGACGGAGAACATCGCCTCGAGCTCTTGCATGGTAAACTGACATCACGGGGAGAGTAAGCTTGATGGCCGCATTGTCCTTACAACACCAACGCAAGGCATCGCAAAGACAGACAAAACACCTTTCGGCTCGAGATGAAGAAGAGCTTGGTCCGTAAGCGCTCCGTCTCGATAGCAGCAGCTGCCAAGTGAGGGGTGAGCGATGTCGATGGCGACGCCGCAGCGGCTACAGAGTGTCTGCTTCTCGCTGTGGTCGTCACTCGCTGCTTCGACGACCGAGCCGACGCATCTGCTGACTGATCCGACGACTGGCGCTTACACGACTTGTTCGGCGGAACGAGACTTGCGATGGCTGAAGCTGACGACTCCGGTGCTGGCAGTGCGGTTGCTCCAGTAGCAGCAGGCTCTGGTCGTGCCACCCACTTCGAGGGCTCTCGCTGACCGACGTTGCTCCGCTTCCGGCGACTCATGCTCGCGTCCGACGCGCCTTCGAGGCTCGAGTCGCTCTCGTCGGAGCTCTCGCGCCGACGTCGCAGCAGAGACGCTTTCGCAACGCGATCACTTGCTGCACTGGTAGTATTCGGTGCGGACCCACCGAAAGCCGGTGCCAGAACGCTCAGGCGGTGCGCTTGTGGCTTGGCGACCACGCCGGTGGAGGACGGAAGCGCGTCCAGCGTGAACGAGTGGATGCTGGACGTGAGTTGGTCTGTGCTCGTCTCCTCTCGCGCGCTCAGTGGCGCCGCCGCCGATGTGGTGGTGGTGGAGGCTGTCGCTCGGATGCTGTCGCGGTGCTCGGCGATCAGCGTATAGCCCGTCATGAGCGTCTGCAGGGCTGCCGGGTGATCTCCGGCGCTCTGTACCGCCACCAACATGTCTTCCAGAGCGTTCGCTACGTCATCGTCCGGACATCCTGGCACTTGTGCTATTGCTGGCTGCGCGACGGCGGCCGACACTTCAGCGCTGATGGACGCGAGATCACTAGCAGCAGCTTCCACTCGCATCTTGCGCCGCGGCGTCGCCGCCTCCGACACCGCCGCAGATGCGTCCTGGGCGATCGGCGGCGGGCTCGGGCGCTGGCGCTTCCCGGAGACGTGCGCGTCGGCGTCGCCGGCGGCCGCGCCGGTGTCGCTCGGCGCCTCCTCGCTCGCCTGCTGCTGGTCGCGCTTGAGCTTCCCGAGCGCCACGACGGGCTTGTCCTTGGCGATCGTTACCTGCCGATTGTAGTCAGTTAGCTGGTGGATGCGTCGAGACAGACAGAGCGACGCCGCAACGCGCCTTGAGCACGTGGCCGTCGTCGAGCTGGTGGTGGTGGAAGCGCGCGATGGCCTCGCGCGCGCTCGCCGCCTGCTGGTACTGCAGGAACGCGAAGCCCTGGGTGGCGCCGTCGTCATCACTGGCGTCAGGAGGTTGTATCCAGTTGTATACTCGTACACAAGCAGCGCCCAAACACGCACGCACGCACGCACCCGCGAGCGGCCGCTGCGGTCGAGCGCCAGATGCAGGCTCTGGATGGCGCCGCAGGCGGAGAAGACGCGGCGCAGCTCCTCTGGCTGCCGCCCGCGCCCACAGACCACGAACAAGCGCGTCATCGCCTCAGCCGATGACGCTTCGGCAGCATCTTCTTGCGCTTCTTTCATTTTGTACAAAGTTTGAATATGGTCAGGACCGGACAGCACATGTACTAACTAGTGCGTTCCTATGTGTTCCAAGAGCCTCTAGCCTTGCGAGTCGGCGCCGCATCTGAAGGTGGCCGGGATATGGCGGCACAGTAGCTCGACGAGCTAGAGGAGAACCGCGAGGCGCATGCAGCCAAATGAACCGAGTACAACCGTGAAATGGCAGCAATCCTTGGCTCGCTTGGTGTCAGCGAAGGATGGGCAGGAACCTACCTCGCAGCCTCCTCGTTCGAGTGCGCTTGACAATGGGGTGTCGCGCTACTCGGCGACGCGCACACGCCAATGGCGTCATCAGCATTGACATAAAGCTCTCTCTCTCTCGATCCAGACTTCTCTATCTGCTCACTTCCTGCCTGTCGAAGTCATAGTGCAACTGCAACTCCATCTCCACCGCGGCCGGTACTTCAGTCGCGACAAGATCGCAGCGGATCTTGCAAGCCAGCCTTCCGGCCCCTTCTCGTTGGTCACTCGGAGCCCATCCTGCCGCTGCGACTGCGAAGGCAAGCGCCTCGCTATGATCGAGCGCACCGTCGGTTTTCCAAACGTGTCAATCCTGGCGCTTGGTGCGGCACGTTGCAGCAACATTCAGACAACCTATCGTCCGAACCTGCTGCAGCGACACTCCGAGGCAGAATAATTGCAACTGAACGTTGATCGTATTGGGAAGTATTGCAGGTTCCCACTGTGGCCTCGCCGCCAATCTCGCTTGTTTTCCACCATGGCGGCCGCGCACATGCTACCGCCGCCGATCGTGCCGAGCGTCGCGGGCTTCGCGCCGTCGACGGCGGCGATCCCGGCGTCGCACTCGGCGGGCGTGGCCATGGAGGGCAAGAGCCTCTTCACGTGCCACCAGTGCGGCGCGCTGCTCAAGTTCCGCTCGTCGCCCGCCTCGATCGAAGGTTTCTCTCGAGTTACATATGCGGAGAATCTCTCCCTCCAAGCCCACACACTCACCCCCCTGTGCGCGCATGCATGCAGAGAAGATCGCGGAGCTGCGGGGCCTTCGCTTCGAGCGCCTCACGGCCGCCACCGCCACCGCCGCACAGCCACCGCCGTCACCCAGCAGCTCATACGACACGCTCGACCCCGACGCCGCCTTTGACTTGGACACCTCCCCAGCTGAACGCGCGCTGCTACAGTCGCCTCACCACGCGCCGATGGACGGCGTGCCGCCGTCCGGCGTCGTGGTCCCCGAGGTCGTGTGGGAGAACCAGCGGCTAGTACCGCCGATCAGCGGCCAAAGCAGCGAGGACGACGCGCCACTGTGGGCGCCCGTGCTCTTCGAGCACGCGGGACGCATCGCCGCGTTCTACAGCTCGAATCGGGGTATCCTGGGCCACGCAATCACCGAGGTGGTACCCGCGCGGCTGCTCAACAAGCCGCACCTGTGGGTCTCGCCCACCTGGGACGTCGACCGCTCGCTGCCCGGGTGCGACGCCGACGGCTGGATCTACGCGCCGGACTTTGGCGCCTTCGACCGTGTGACTGGCGGGCTCACAGAGGCCGCGCTGCTGCGTGCGGGCGCGTCGAGTGGCGAGGAGCGCGTCGTGCGTCGCCGTCGCATCGTGCGGAAGCGCAAGGTGGACGGCAGCGACCTGAGCTGGTTCCAGGAGCTTCTGGACTGCAGGTGCAGGCATAGAAGAGGAAGGGAACCACGCTGCAGCTTTGGGAGTGAGCTGATCAGATGGATGCTTGTGTATTGTACTATGTTGCGTGCATATGGGCGACGGACCAACGGCAGCTCGCTGTTGCTGAAGAAGAAGACGCCGTCCTGCCACGACTGCGACAACGCCGTTCTCCTCGGCCTCGAGCAGTGCGTAGCGCAGCGCGGTGGCTGTGAGCATTTGCTCCAAGTGGCTTTTTAACTTAACGTACGCGTCGGTGGGGATGATGATGCGCCGGACAGGACATTGAGTGGATTGACGCAGGATAAGGAACAGTACGAGGCGTTTCTCGCGCAGTTCGCGGCCGAGGGCGATCCACAGCAGCGTGATAGCTTCGAGGATAATGCGGCGGACGAGAATGACCCCGTGACGCAGGCGCTGCGCAAGGAGGAGCTGCGGCTCCTGGACGACCTCGAGCGCCTGGAGCTCGAGACGAAGCAGGTGGCCCAGAAGCGCCAGGAGCTTTGGTCGACGGGCAAGGACCTTGAGCAGCTGGTGCGCGGAACGTTTGCGGAGGGTGCGTTCCTGCAGCACCTACTCGGCATCAGTCGTGACGAGCGGCAGTCCGTGGGCGTGTACTCGGTGCACGCGTCGGATCTGCTGCGCCGCCTGCAACGCTACAACGTGTTCAACGACGTGTTCCACATCTGGCACGACGGACTCTTCGGCACGATCAACGGACTCCGGCTCGGGCGGCTGCCGTCCAAACCCGTCGAGTGGGTCGAGATCAACGCCGCGCTCGGCCAGGCGGTGCTGCTGCTCACGCTCATCGCGGAGCGCGCAAACTTCGAGTTCATGCGCAACAAGCTCATCCCGCGCGGCAGCTTCTCGCGCGTCGTGAACAAGGATGGGCGCGAGTACAGCCTCTACAGTGACGGTGGCATGTTCCGCCGCCGGGGCTTCAACCAAGCGATGATCCTGTTCCTCGAGTGCGTGGACGACGCCGGGCGGCGCGCGATGCACGAGGAGCCGGCGATGAAGTTTCCGTACCGCATCCAACGCGGCAAGATCAACGACCTCCCGATCTCGCTCGGCAACGACGAGCAGTGGACAAAGGCGCTCAAGTGCATGCTCACGCACCTCAAGTGGCTCCTGGCATGGATCTCGAAGCGGTATCCGTAGGTAGGCGAAGAGCAAACGTCTGCACACGCGCAGGCGTATCGAGTGTATGTAGTTAATCGATCAGAGCTAAGCTAAGCTTGCTGCTGGACGAGCTGCGCGACGGCTGAGTGGATCGCTGTCGCGGCGGCCATGAGCTCCTCGCGCGTCGTGTATCTGCCCACGGAGAGGCGCAGCGTGCCGAGCGCAAACTCGCGCGGGATCTGCATGGCTGCGAGCACGTGCGAGATCTTGGCGTCGTCGTCGTTGCTGCTGTGACTGTGGCACGCCGAGCCGGCACTGGCGCAGATGCCGTCTGCCTCGATCACTGAGCACGTGCAGATGGAGTACACAGCAAGGAAGAGTGAATGTGACTTCGCGCTACTGCCGAGCAGGGACAAGACCGCACGGAGTCATTGAGACCTACAGCTGAGCAACTTGACGGCGCTGAGGCCGCGGAAGCTGATGCTGAGCGTGTTGGGCAGCGCGTGCTCCGGGTGGCCGTTGACCTGGAACTGCACGGCGGTCGTGCTCAGTCGTTCCTCGAGCTGCTCGAGCAGGAACTGCTTACCCGCGCGCATGTGCGCCGCGTACTCGCGGAGGTTCTCGTGCACCATGGCGGAGGCTTCGCCGAGCGCGACGTCGAACGCCACGTTCTCCGTGCCGGCACGTCTACCGCCTTCGTGAGACGCGCCGTGGATGAGCACCGCCGGCGGGGGCGTGCCCGCTCGGACATAGAGCGCACCGATGCCCTTGGGGGCGTAGAGCTTGTGGCCGGCGACTGTGAGCAGGTCCACACCGAGCGTGTCGACGTTCACGGGCACCTTGCCGATCGACTGGCTCGCGTCCGTGTGCAATAAGATGGCCGGCAGCCCGTGCTCGCGCGTGTGCTGCTTGAGCGCCGCCGCGATGTCGGCGATCGGGTTGAGCGTCCCGACCTCGTTGTTCGCGTGCATGAGCGAGACGAGGAACGTGTCGGGGGTCACCGCCGCGAGGACGTCTGATCAGAGCGTTTGCTCAGCGTCAGTTCCTGTCGATTGTAGCTACTGTTGCTGTACCGCATCAGATAGTGCGTACGTACCTTGCACGCTTGTGCGACCGAAGCCGTCGACGCCGAGGTATGTGACGCGGAAGCCCTGCGTCTCGAGAAAGCGGCAGGTCTCCAGCACGGCCACGTGCTCCGCGACGCTCGTGATGATATGGCGCCGTCCGTGGCTGGTTGCGGCAACGGCGGCACTGCCCTTGAGCGCGAGGTTGATGGACTCGGAGCCGCCTGAGAGGAAGAGCAGCTCGTCTGGCTGCGCTCCGAGCATGCGCGCCACCTGCGCGCGCGCCTGTGACACGGCGTGCTTCGCAGCGACGCCCAGTGGGTATGACGACGAAGCATTGCCGAAGCTCTCGCTTAGGAATGGCAGCAGCGCCGCCAGCACGCGCGCGTCCACGGGCGTCGTCGCGTTACAGTCGAGGTACGCGTGAGGCATCTTGGGAGGTGATGATATCCAGACGTGGCGGTGATAATGAAGAGAGCAAGGTTGTCAAAGTTTGACAACCTCTCTTTCTTCACTATTGATACAGCACTAACCTCTGTCATTACCAACTCTGTCATTGCCTCTGTCATTGCCAGTCGAGCATTCCTGGGCAAGATCCGAGCTGTACTCGAAGAAGTGGACCACTTTGCCGATCTGCTGGGAATCGAACTGGAGGCCGGAGCCGCAGACTGGAAGGGTTGTGTGGCCACGAGAGCATTTCTGTGCCGGACTGGTTCATCTCTCGCGACGATATCGACTACCACGCCTGGAACACGCTCGAGTCGAGCACGAAGCTGGAAGATGATCTCAAGAAGTACATCGGCAAGTGGGTACGA
>JAASFW010000798.1:0-11456 GCA_023334005.1 Globisporangium orthogonon
CCAACAACGGCCGCAACCCGGTGCAGACCGGTGGCGGTGGCAGTGGTGGCAGCAGCACCACCACGACCACTGCGCCGGGCAACCCGTCCGCCAGCTCGAGCACGTCGGCGTCGGTGGCTCCTTCGTCGCCTTCGGCGTCGACCTCGACATCGACTTCTACCGTGACGGGCAACTCGACCGTGAAGCCGTCGGATCCGAGCACTTCTGTTATCCAGAAAGCGCGCCGCAGTCTCCGCGCGTGAACCACCTCGTGACACACCAACAACGTTCGTTCATCTCCTGTCCGATCGGCTGCCTCCCCTCCTGTTTCCAGTTTGTGTGTGTCTGTAGTGTCTAGCTTGTGCTCGAGTGTTGTGTGTCATCTCAACATGTGAAGTGGCGATTGCCATGACGATATTTGACGTGCACAGGAGTGCTGCGTACAACCCACCGCTCCTATGGTCTCTCTATCTTGTCTCCTGATACACAAAGCTCACGACGCGGCGCCGATCTCCTTGAGGCGGTCAGCGTACCGAAGAGTGTTGAGCGTGTGATTGCTGCTCTCGGAGCAGGGCGAAACCGTGGCGATCATGACGGTCTTAGAGCTCTCGGACAAGAAGCTGTCGCGCAGCAGCTGGGTGAGCTTGCTCTGGCGGAACGGGACGTGCCCGGCGCCGCGATCCAGCGCCCGCACGCATTCCTTGAGCGCGAGCAGGCTCTTGTTGATCTCGGCGCCTTCCATGCGCGTGTTCTTGCTGTGGGGCCATACACGAGCGATCCAAGATCAGTGGACAACTGGAGCACAAAGGAGGCATAGAAGACACAGGAATCACGTACTTGTCACTCTGTGTGTCGCACGCACGCTCGCTGCCCGCGAGATCGACCATCGAAAGGCGCGCGAGGATGACGGAGCTGGTGGCGCTTGCGCTTGGATAGAGCGTGATGCGTAGCAGCGCATGCGAGCGAGACGAGTCGTCGTGCACCGCGTTCGCGCTCGTGGCGCGCGAGTCCTCGCCGTGCTTGACGAGCTCGAGCAGCTCGTCGGCACTCGCGATCATGACTTCCTTGAGTCCGAGCAGCTGCACCGTGCCTTCGCCGTCCTCCATGAGCTGCAGGCGGCAGCGACCGTTAAGCAGGTCGTTCACGTTGTTCATGTAGATCTCGTAGAAGCTCACGCCGACGAGCACGTGCTTGCCGGTGCCGCAGCACGCCTCAATGCGCTCGAAGAGATCCGCCGCGGCCTGGCGGTAGATCGACTTCATCGTGTACGTCTTCCCGGAGCCCGTCTGGCCGTACGCGAACACCGTTAGGTTCGCGTGGCTGCCGCTTCGCGTGTCGAGGAGCCGATCGTGGATGAGGAATGGAATGAGCGGCCCGACAGAGCAGCTGTACACCTGCGCGTTGTCCTGGAGCTCGTCGAAGACGCCGTCAAAGCGGAACGAGTGGTTCTCGAGCGACTCGGAGCAGTCGACCTTGAGCTTCGGTTCGTGCAGAATGAGCTCCTGGCGCCGCGTCGTCCCATCTGGGAGCACCACCGGCTGCTTCGGGGCACCTTTGCTTTGCGCCGCCGCGAGCACGTACAGGCACGACACGATGTCGTAGCCCTTCGCTTTGAGCTCCTTCTTGGATAGCGGCCGCTTGCGCACAAAGACAGAGAGTCTGGATGTTGTCGACACAGCCGCTGTCGAGATGCCTTCGGAGTCACTCTTTGCTGATGTACCGTTAGTGATTGGTGGCAGCTCCGTTACTGCTCTCTGCAGTCGCTGGAATACGGGAAGTGCATCGCGGTACTTCTGGATGAGTCGACGAAACTTGTAGCCTGTGTCGTCCCCGTGCTCCTCGAGCTCGGACTGGATGCGCTGCTTCTCTTCCGCTTGTTGCGCTCGGCGCTCGTCGCGCTTGCGCTGGATCTCGGCGAGTGCGCTGAGAACTGCTCCCTTGGGCTTCGCCGGTTTGACTGTGGGTTGCTTCACTTCTCGGGATGGAGTTGCTTGGGTTTGCGGCTTGGGTCCGCGAAGTGCAGACGGCGCTGCTCTGTGGTTCTTCACTGCTGGCGTCTTGAAGGACTGGAAGTCCTCTCGCTCCTCTCGGTTATAGTTGTTCGCGGGCACCGCCTGTTGCTGCTGCTGTGTCGGGGGTTGTCCGTGCTGAAGCTGGGTCGAGACCTTGACTGGCCGTCGGAACGGCTTCGAGAGGCTTCGATCCTCGAATGCGGCTGATCCAGCGTCCATATCTGCGTCAGCGGGATGGCCATTGTGGTCGATGTCGTTGACAGTACCTCGAGAACGCAAGCTACCAAGTGATGATGGTCGAGTGCTTGCGAGGATTGCTGACGGCGCAGGAACTGGTGTTATGGGCCGTCGTGGCGCCACTGGAGGCAGCGGAGACTGTTGCTGCTGCTGTTGCTGTTGCTCATCTTTCATGACGCCAGCATCGCCTTCAGTTTCATTGCTCACGGTTGCAGGCGAAGGCGAGAAGCTGGACTTGGACAGCTTACTGCGTCGCGCGAACGGATTCAGCAGTGCGCGCACCTTCCACTTGTTGGTCTGCGCGTCTCCTCCAGCACCGAAGTCGCCGCTACTAGTCAAGCTGTTGTTGCTGCTACTGTCGGTGTTGTCGTCGTTGGGCAGAGACTTCTTCCACGGTCGGAAGAAGCCACCCTGCTGCACAACTATGGCTGGCGACGGATCGTCCTCATATTGCCGTGGTGGCAGCGCGTCTTCCTCCGCTTGATTCGTCGGACTAAACGTTCGGTCGATCATGGGTGTAGTTGGTTGCGTCGCATGCATCGCATCGCTGCTCTGACCCGAGTGAACACCGCACGATGTGTCACTGGCCACAAGCGAAACAGTAGCCTCGCCATCTTCTTCTGCTTCTTGCTGCTGGTTCCTCGGTGGTCGTTGCGGTGGGGGACACCAACTTCGACTTGATTGCTCGGGTTCGCTACTCGGTTCTTCCGGAACCTGCTCCTCCTTTCTTGTTGGCCAAAGTTCTCTTTCGCTTCTCTGGGTTGTCATCGGAAGACCTGGCAACTGCTGCAGGTGATATGGTTGCTGCTGATGCGGGAGGCGATCCGCTAGCGGACCGTGGTCGTTGTTACCATTGTTGAGCGGCAAGCGCTTCATGGATCCAAAGTAAGACGGCACTTTGCGCCATCCGCCTGCAGAACCTGGGTCTTGTCCGTCGACTCGATGAGCATCGACTGATGAGGAGGACGACGAAGACGTTGCTGGATCGATCTCTTCGCGACTGTGTAAGGTGATCGATGAGCCCAGTGTCTTTCCGAGCGGTAGATCAGCACGATGTTGCTGCTGAAGCGAAGGATGCCGTGCGTGATGCTGCTGCCCTGCGCTGTTGCTCAAAACCGATGAGTTCGCAGCCCATGGTGGGAGCGACGGAAGTGGCGGTGCTGCCCGTTGCTTCTCGTACCCGCCTCCTCCCATCTGCCAGTCCTGCATTGCCACATTCGCGTACGGATTCCCGAGCGGCGTGAAGCTGCTATTGGCACTCGCAAGCTGCTGATGTAGCTGCCGGAGCGAGCCTCGGCCGTCCATCGTCACTTCCGAGGCACGACACAAGGTTTCGGCATGCAGAGCAAGAGGAAGCAAACTATTGCTTGGAATAGTCACCGAGTATGTAATGAAACCCACAGCGAGTGCCTGGCAGGAAGACAGCTACGTAGCTCCTATCTACCTACCTACCTACCTACCTACCGATAAAATCGGCAATCCGCGCTCCTCCTCGCTACACGAGCGACTCAGTGACGCAACGCTAGCTGTTGATCCAGTACTGTACCTGCGCGTCGCTGAGCACGCTCTGCTCAAAGTTGAAGTTGGCGACTTCGAGGATCTTGATCGCGCTGTTGAGGTTGTCGAACACCGTGATGTACGTCGTGGGCTGGTCCACCGGCCGCGTGGCGAAGTTGTCGCCGCCTGGAGCGATCGACGCCGCGTCGCCGTCGTAAAAGTAGTAGTGCGTGCTCACCTTGTCGCGGCGCGCGTTCGTCTCGATGACTTCGGCGATGTCGAGCTCGCCGCAGCCGCCAGCAGCACCCATGCCGCGACAGTTGCACCCATACTGGCCGCTCCAGAGGATCTGCGCGTTGAGCATCCAGATCGCCGGCAGATTCGGGGATCTCCCCCACGGCATCTGCACCTTCGTGACGAACACCTTGCGGCCGCCGCCCCACCCGTGGTAGCTCCACGAGCTGTCGTGGAATCCGGGACACGTATACGCGTCGCAAGGTTTCCCCGTCATGATGTTCACCTCGACGCCGGTGCTGATCCCAGGACCGCCGTTCGCGAACCACGGGAACGCTGCTTCCGCGAGTGAGCCGCTGAACGGCTGCGGCTTCGACACCACGAACTTGCCGTCCGAAGACGCGTAGCCTTGCGGACCCCGCGCGCCCGAGCCCGAGTAGTCGACGTTCATGTTGTTCATGAAGATCATGTTGCTCGCCTCGCCGCCGCGCTTGTACCACGAGACTCGCTTCCACGCGGAGGAGCTTGTCGGGGTGATCGTGGAGCCGATGTACACGGCGATGTTGTAGATCTCCATCGGTCCGCGGAAGACAAGGGAGACTTCTTCGCTCAGCGGCCCCACGCGGTTGCGCACGACCACGCGCTGCCGCTGGCAGTACTTGAGATTCGAGACCATGTTGTACGAGCCATCGACGCCACCAGCGAACCGTCCGCGGTACGCGAAGTTGGCTCTCACATACGCCTTGCTGCTCACACTCGGGATCACGACCACGGAGCTCGAGCTCGTCGCCGACGAGGAAGGGACGGCTCCTGACGCCGTCGATGTCATCACATTGCCGGCGCTCCCTGGCGGACAGAAGATGACGTCGAACTCGGTCGTGTCGGGGCAGTCGTGGGTCTTCCAGTCATCCGATGGGAACTGGTACGCGTCGGCGCACCGGTCCGCGAGGCAGTAGAGGGCGCGGCAATGGTAGCCACTCGGAGTCGTCTTGGGCACGATCGCCATTCCGACGTTGAAGCCCTTCTTTCCTGTAAGCGCGCGGCACTCGTCGAAACTCCCGCAGTTCCCAGACTGCACGTAGACACACACGCACATCAACACAACAGCAGCAAACCAACATCACGGGTGGATATCGTGAGATTGAGTGCGCAGTCTAGGTGCCGATCAATTGCATCCCACGTTCGCCATGCACACGCGCACGTACCCCGGGCATAACGATGCTGATGTCGTACCAGGCTTTGCCGTCGCCTGGAATGCTGAACTCGGCCACTGAACATGCAGCAAAGTCATCAGTAATGAGGAATTGGACGTGCATCAAGTCTGTCTCGCAACTGCTTGGTACGCACGCGTGGCTTGGTCCGAGTACCCGTGGCGCCACATGAGCGCCGGCTGGTTAACGTTCTGCACGAGCGCGGGACCACCGCGAGGGATCACGAGCAGGTGCGTGTTGTTGAACAGGTCGATGTTGTGCGTGCACTGGTTCTTGAAGTTGATCTTGGTCGCAAATGAACCTGCGACGGCTAGCGCGAGGAGCAGCAGCGAGTTCGCAGCGTGCAGCATCAGCACCATGATCTCGTCTTCGTGTGCAAAACGAGTGTAGATCCGATGTGACGCAAGGCTGATAGCGTGCTGCGCCGGGCTGGTCGGCAGGTCGTGAGTCGTCACCGGTGGCGGATCATGATCAGTACCATGACTCTTCGCAAGATCCCTCCGAGTCCCCGAGAGGTCGATCAAGAAGTTGAGAGATTGAGAGAGCTCCAGATCTTCGCTTCGTTCGAGAGCTGACGGCGGGTGCCATCGTAGATGTAAGCGAATGAACTCGAGTGAAGCACAGACAAGAGAGAAACGAAGCAGATTCACGCACCAGCGATAGCAACTCCGACCCATGCCAGCATGGATCTCAGCAAAGCATCCGGTGCAGACTGAAAGATCAAGGTGATCTCGAATGTTGCGTCGAGTGTGCGGACGAGCATCAGTCAACAACGCTGGCCATCTTGCACACAAATCAACACTCTCGCCAACGTTGTCGTGTGATTCAGCACCTCATACTCTCTTCTCACGACGAGATCAAACTCTCACCGAGCGGGTCAGCGCCCTCTTCTTGCGGCGTCATCAGCTCCAGCACGCGCTCCGATTGGTTCGTCGCGAACAAGTCGCTGCCGCCTGCAAACGGACTGCCACCACCACCGCCCAGCTCGCGCTGCGCAATCAAGAGCGCACTCGCACGCATCGCGTCGCCGATGCACTTGGCGCAGAACGCGAACTCGCACTGTCGCAGCTTGTCCTCAGGGGACCTCACGTGGCTCAACAGCTTCCTGACGCGGCAGTCGGCGCAGACGTACTTCCAGCAGAGATTGCACCGGCGCTTGCGCACGTCGCGCAGTAGCACACGGCTCATACTCCTCAGCGACGATTGCGCTCTGCCGCAGGTCGCGCAGGAGCGCGTGGCATCGCTCGACCGGCGAGATGGCCGGGTGCCGCGCCCGTCGTCGTCGCTAGTATTGGAGAACGACTCGCCCGCGACCGAGAACGAGCGCGGCGTGGTGCGCAGCATCCACGTGAGTTTCTTCAGGTGCGCGCACTCGACATTGCGCCACGCCGACACGAGCGCGTCCGCCGAGGCGCTCACGACGATCGACCGCAGGATGTTCCCGCCAGGGTTCAGTATCCCTGTGACGTATACGTCCACGCGATTCGCAGCCGGCACCTCCCGGTAGAGCCCGCATACCGACATGTTGCCGCGCACGCGTGCCTCGAGCTCGTGGGTCTGCGGGAAGTGCACCGAGTGCAGCAGGTGGAAACCCACGCGCTCGCCTGCTGCCGTGTGCGCGAACCCGGTTGTCTCCATGTACACGAAGTCGCGGTTGCGCACCACGGGGCGGTACATGCGCGCTTGCTCGTGCTCCATCCACTTGATTGTGAGACTCTGGAACGGTTTCTCCGGCGTCGGCGCCGTAAGTGTCGCCAGCACGGCGGCGTCCGTGACGTTGTCGCCCACGTACGACGACTTGATGCGCATGGCTTCGAGCGTGTGGTTGACGACGCCGTACATCATGTCGTCGAGCGTGCCCTCGACCGAGCCGACGACGAGCATTGTTGGGAGGCCTGCCCCGGCCTCCGATGTGTCCATCTCGTGCTTGTCTGCATCGCCGTCCCCGACGCTGCCTGGCCGCCGCGTCCGCTCCGCGTACACGCGCACGCTCTCGCGCTGCTTGACGAGCTTCCAGGTGCTCTCGTCGACGTGCTGGCGCTGCACGTGCACGAACTGCTCGAGCTGGAGCGCGTTTTTGCGCACGAAGACGTCTGCGAGCTGCTCGAGCTTGTCGGCGTCGAGTTGCGAGAGCTGCAGGGGCTCGAACGGGCTGCCAGCGAACTTGGTTCTCGCCATTGCCGGCGTGTGCGAAGGAGAGTGTCTACTGCGTCCAAGTGATCTGAAGGCACCGATGGGTCGGTGCTCGTGCAGATCAGAGAGTGCAGTGCACACGTTCACGCATGCTGTGGTGGTGGAGTGGGGAGAAGAGGACCCATAGGGAGAGAGAGCTAACGGAGGATTGAGATCTGTGGAGGTGATGTTGGCAGAGGACGCTCGGCTGGTTTCCAGCGCCAGATGTTGCTCAAGTCTTATTGCCATTGGTCTGCTGTACACTACTATTGGACATTGAATCCGATTTGTCTGGATTATAGTAGGTCTCGATGGTGACAAGTATATCGTGATTCGACATGTGAATGTCACACAAACTGTTAAAAAAGTGGATTGCGAATGCGACCACTTGGACGTCCAGTTGTCGCCTCCGCGTCTTTTCTGTCGCTGTCCCCTTCGTGCAAGAGCTGCTGCTGCTGCTGTTGTTGTTGAGCATACACTGGTACCTGATACCGCTGTGCTCAATTGCCTGGTGGTGCTCACTCTACTCTCCTCTATTCCGACGGATCTCCGGAGCCCCTGAGCCGGATCGCTACGTGCAGTTTGACTTCGAAGCCGCGAGAGGCAGCGCGGAAGTCTCGGATCCTACAGCACAAGATCTCGCTCTCGACTCTTCTTGTAGCTCCAAACCCGAGCTCCAACACGGATAGTGCAGAGGAGACTAAGCAACTTCCGACTCGCTGTTATAGACTTGCGAATACCTCCGCTCCGCTTACATGCACGTACGTATTCGAGCGAGCATCTGCGTATGCGGATCTGGTGGAAGCCTACTGCGCGCCGCCTTGTTACTTGCACTTGGACACGCACGAAATGAGCTCGAGCTTGCACGTGGTCTCGAGGTAATGGCCGAAGTAGCTGTCACACGTCGAGTATGCGGCGGAGACGCTCATGGCCCGACAGTCCGCGAGTCCCTGTGTGTTGAACGCGATGCACGCGTCGAAGAGTTTCGTGCACGTGTTTGAGCACGCCATCGGGCTGGTCTGCGCGGCGACCTGGAAGTCGCGGTCCGCGAGCGCCAGCAGCAGCGCACCAAGCACTGCGAGCACCCTCGTCGCCCGGTTTCTCTGCGCGCGCTGGTGGACGACCATGGTGCTTGCGGGTGTGGCGATTAAAGTAGCTACCGACGACGACGACGGAGGATGAAGACGAGTGAGCACGAGTGCGGCTGCTGACGGCGGGAGGACAGCTACGAAACCTCTCACACTCCAAGGGTCGATAAACAAAGGGTCAGCGTAATCTCTGCTGGAAGTGCGTCTGCTACTGCAACTGCTGCCGCTGCTGAGCCGCGTGAAATCGCCCTGGGACAAGGTGCGGCAGCGCGATTTGCCAGGGGCAGTCTGTTTGCGGGCGACAGCGATGTGTTCGCGAGCGAACCAACCGGAGCGCGTGCTAGAGTAGAGGGCCAAGGTGAGACGAGTCCTCCGACGCGCTCGGCGAGAGTTTGAGTTTGAACTCGTCGTTGCGAGGAGAATATAAAATGGTGAATCGCACCGCATCGATGGCGAGAGTTGATGTGTGTGTATGTGTGTGTGTTGGTATGCGGTCGAGTGACGTTCTCAATCGCTTGGTGTCGTTGGCTCTTAGTCAAGACACAAGAAGCTGTGTAGCCATCTCTCTCTTGCTCTCTCATTTCTTGCCAGCGGAGGCTCGTCAGCATCAAGACGCAGAGCCTCGATCGATGATGATCTCGTTGCCCGGAGCAATCTGGGGCGGAGTGGACTGAGGTGCTGCCGCTCGCACAGTGGCACTGGAGCAAGCAGAGTGGGAAGAGATCCGAATTCACGACGGTCTCACATTCCCGAATCCTGATTGGGGCTACTCGGAGCCTACAGCACTCCTGCAAATAGCCTATTTTACATTTTTTCTGCCTAAATTCGAGCGACCATCACTAATATCAGACATTTGCACAGAAAGTCCTAGCCAAATTGCCAGCAACCTACCTGATTCGCGATGGCGTGCGATTTCGACCGCACACGTAAGTACGCTTGTCTTCCCGCCATCGCCATCATCGCCACCACTCGATGGGTGGACGGTCTCGCCATCGACACACTCTCGCCATATCTCAACTCATCCAGAAGTCAACAAGGTCACGTCAGGTGCGAGTCGCTTGCTAGTCTCTCGATCAGAACCTCGTCGAGACGAATAGCGATGGTCTCGCGCTTCGAGTCGCCGTTCGCGCCGCTGCAGCTCTCAAGCGAAGACGCCGCGCGCATCGAGCAGCTCGCGCTCATGATGGTGCACGGGAACTTGGCGCAGTACGAGCGGTACCTCGGCCCCGGAAAGCGGCAGGTGGACGAGCGCGTCTGGAAGTTCATGCGCCAGCGCGGCGACATCCGCGCGTACGCCGAGCGTCGGCGCCACAAGCGCAAGACCCGCACTCGCAGCCGCTACGAGCCACCGCCAATGGCAGCAGTGAGTCCATCGCTGAGTGAGAGCGGCAGCGGGTTCCACAGTGCGCCTGTGGCGCCGGATCTGCCGGTGGTCCATGTTGTAGGCTCCGTGGAGGGCACGCTGGACGACGTGGTGTACGGCATCCTCAACCCGACGCTCGACGCCATGCGCATCAAGACCGAGTACATCCGCGTCACGCTCGGCCACATCGCTGTGCTCGACACGCTCGTGGCGCCGACGCTCGCGAACCCACTGCACAGCCTCACGATCAAGTGGGTCGAGAACGTGCAGAAGGCGGTGCTGCGCCCCGCGGTGAACAACCGCGACTTCGTCTACATCGAAGCCACGGGCATCACATACACGTCCGCGGGCGAGCGCGTCGGGTACCACTTACTCCACTCAGTGCACTTCCCACAGACGCCTGAGCTCCCGGCGTTCGTGCGCGGAAACATGTCCGTCTGCGGTCTCTACAGGCAGCTACCCGGCCGCACAGACCAAGTGGACGTGTACTTCAAGGGTACGCTGGACCCGGGCGGCATCGCCATGCGCTCGCTGGTTGTCATCGCCGCAGTCGACGTGTTCATCGCGATCTGGAAGTACATCGAGTGCTCGCGTCTCAAGAAGCTCGCGTGGCTCATGCGAGCGCGGAACCGAGCGGCGTCGAGTGGAGGCGGCAGTGACTACCACGCGAGCAGCGGCGCAACAATGAGCGTTAACAGCAGCAAAACCGAAGGCGAGCACCAAACGAAGGCGCGCTTGCAGCATACACAGTGCGTGGTGTGCTGCAAGCCGCCGGCGATTGCGCTACTAACAGAGCTGCGGCGACGGCGCTGCAGCCTGTGCCATGCCTACATCTGCTCGACGTGTCGGATCAAGAAGACGCTGTGTCACCTCACGTCGGCCGAGGGTAAGCTGCTGTCTCGTGACTTCTCGTTCTGCCCCACGTGCTACGACGAAGCGATCCACGCCGACGCGTTCCAGATTGCGCAGGACGAGTTCGCGGCGATTGATGCGTACGCGTTCGGTAGCGAGTTGTTCCTGAACAGTGACAGCTCCGAGTCGTCTCGCTTCAGCACCAACTCACTCGCCGACAGCCTCTTCTCGTAGCAATGCATGTTGCCACAAAGAACTGGATGGAGATGCATGTAGTGGCATGGTCAAAAGCTTGGATGAATAGGTATCTGTGAATGCCGTCATGAGTGTGTGCGCATTTTGTTCGACGCACCTGAAGACTTTGTCGAGTGCTACAGCTATGCAAGAGTAGACTCCACTGATCGGTTCAGGAGACCAGACCGAGAAGTTTGGATCAAGGACTTGTGTTGGCGGCAGATATCACGGCGACGATTTCATGAACATGGTTCTTGCATATAGAAAACGATCTCACATCGAGTGTCGAAGAGAATCTGTTGCCCAGGAACACGGCAAGTCGCATGGTACCGGTCCGGGCCATGAGAAGCAAACGGTTAGGTACGTCGAGTACATTTGGGTCGCAGCGAACTCGATGTATCAAGTGGTCATGCACTGGGAATCAAAGTCGTGCTTCGTGCTTCGTGGTTCGCAGGCAACCACGGTGAAATCCGATCGGATAGTCAGTCCTACGGCATTGTGCAGTGTCGGAAGACACTCTGATCTTTGAGATCCATGAACTACAACACCATCCCATCGGGCGTCGTGCGTGCGTGCA
>JAASFW010000799.1:0-11454 GCA_023334005.1 Globisporangium orthogonon
AGCTCAAGGACAAGACGCTGTACCTGGACCGCTGGCGTCCGGGTCTCTTCGGCATCCCGGGCACGGGCGGCGGCTCGCTGCTGCTCTGGGTGCCGCACTCGTCCACGGGTGGTCACTTGGAGCTCCGAGCGCAGCTCAACGTGAGCTAGACGAAGTCTACGGAAGTGAAAGCGGGTGATGTGAGCAAAAGTTGTTTGGATCGAGTCCTCTTCCGCTCTTCCTCCTCCGCACACACCGTCCAATTGATTGATTGCCTTCCGATGCTTTCTAATAGACTGTGTATGTTGGTTGATTGGTTTGATCTCCAATGTTGCGTCCTGTTCCATCCACTGCAAGTCAAATGTCCTTTTGGGCCGTCGCGGCCGCCGCCCTCGCTGCAACGACCGCCAGCACGCGCTTCCGGTACTTTTGCAGGTCCTTGTCGCGCTTCATGGTCGCGCCGACGAACGCGGTGATGACCTGCGAGTTGAAGATCTGGTACACGAGTGTCTGGTTGTAGAAGAAGTTGGCGTTGCCGGACGCCGGGTAGAGCCACAGGAACCACATCACCGGTAGCATGCACGTTGCCACAGCCAGCCCGAGCGCGTACACGTAGCGGTTTTCGATCGCTGCGAAGGGACCGAGTAAGAAACAAGTACCAGTTGTAGCAGCAGCAAAGAGTGCAAATGTGTCAGTCGCAATGATTCTGCCGCTGTCAGCTCAAGTGGTGACCTACTCATGATCGTCTTGGGGTGGAGCGCCATCGCCGTGAGAAAGAAGCCAAAGTCCCCGAACGTCGGGTAGGCTTGGAAGAGGCTGAAGATCCCGATCAGTGCGGTCGCGTACGCTTGTGGGCGATGCCTTCCATGCATCAACCACACCGACCAACGAACCAAAGAGAGCACTCGTTAGAGCAGGCCTTTGGGATACTTGAGAGAGAAGGAAGTCAATCAGCATACTTGAGGCGCAGCAGCAGTGGATAGACGTAGATGCACGGGTGGATGTGCAGCACGAAGAGGAAGTACGGGATGAACCGGTCGAAGACCTCCATAAAGAAGTACCAGAAGACGCCGACGTTCGGCGTCAGGTCCGAGTACTTGGCGATCCAGACGTAGGTTTCCTAAGCCACGCAATGTCATAGTTCCATCGCTGTAAGAGCTATTCTTCCACAGTAAAGAGCAGCACCACGACGCACCTCGATGAAGCCCCATCCGCCGCTCAGCGTGTACGACAGATAGAAGAGTACGGCGAGCGCTGACAGGAAGCTCGCGGCGCAGACCAATAGGAGCTGCTTGGAGCGCGTTGGCTCTCGGTGCACATCCTGTTTCGATCCCATGCCAAGGTCACGTAAGAGAAAAAAACACGCTGCAAGGTTCACGTTCGGGGCTCCACAGGACAACCACCGCACCATCATTGGCGACGGGGAAGTGACTCGGGCGAGCTGGAGCTGCAGGAAGATCGGCACGACGAGCACCGCCGGGTACACGGACAGGTACGTTCCGATGGCGGTGCAAACCATGGACGAGACCGCCGCGCCTGCAGCGCATGTAGTGGCGTCCTGAGCTTTCTACATATCCTACCAACTAACGCAACGAGCAGCGGGAAGCGGGCGAACCTTCCGACGCATACACGAGGCTGTAGAGCACTGCCAGGTGCGTGAGCGAGACGGTCGACATGGCGCCGCTGGACGCGAGCGAGTACGGGTTGAACAGGTAGCTGCCAGGCCCACCAGAGAAGGTCACACGGTCTTAATACACTGCCACCACCTCCCACACGTCCGACGCATCAGCAACCCGCGACGCACATCATGGCGGCCGTGACCGGCAGCTGCGCGCGGCGGAAGAGCGGCGAAACTGGGATGCGGTGCAGCCAGATCTCGCGGTCGACAGAGTCGCGCGGCACGACGCCCTCCTCGAGCATCAGCGTGCGGCGCGCCAGGCGCGCGAAGCCCAGGGCCAGCAGCGCGTCGACAGCCACGAGCAGCGCGGCGCCCGGCAGCAGGTGGAAGAGCGCGAACACGAGCGGCGGCTGATGGAACACATCACCCGCGTACGGCGACCCGGTGCGCGTGTAGAGCAGCGCGCCCTCGCGCACGCGCGCCGATGACGACACGGCGGTCACGAGCTCTGGCCGCGCGCCCAGCGCCTGCTGCAGCGGCGGCAGCGACAGCACCGCCACGCGCAGCAGCACGCCCGCCACCACGACGACCGCCAGCGCCCAGGACGACGCGGCGGCCGCCGCTGGCGACACGCGCGGAGACGTCGGCAGCGACGGCGGCGGTGACAGGATCGCGTGCATCGAATCGGATTTTGGAGGCCCGGTTGTGCAACAGTCCGCTACAACTGTAACCATCTGCGTCAGCCTGACTTATTGTCATAAGTTCGCATTCGCAAGCGCACGGCGGTATCAAGTTGGTATCAAGCTCGATGGCCAAGTCTCCGTGGAAGCGCCCTGGCGTGCTGCTCGCCGCCGCGGGCGTGTACGCGGGCTCCACGGCGTTCGCGTACCTAACGTTCGTCGAGCCCAAGAGCCCGGCTGGCGCCGAGGACATGAGCGACGCGCGCCGCGTGCAGGTGTTCAACGCGAACGCCGCCCAGTACGACAAAGGTGCGTCGCGCGCGCTTGTGGCATTCGCGGGACATATACGCCGACTAACGACTCTGGCTGCAGACGTGGACCTGGACGAGACGTTGATGGGCATCTCGCTCATGCGCCGCTTCCTGCTGCGTGCGGCGCGCGGACGCGTGCTGGAGGTGGCAGCGGGCACGGGCCGCAACCTGCCGTACTACGCGGCGGACGCGCAGCTCACGCTCACGGACGCGAGCGCCGGCATGCTGGCGCAGGTGCCAGCCAAGGCTGCTGCCGCCGGCCGCAGCGTGCGCGAGAGTGAGCTGCGCGAGATGAGCGCGAGCGCGCTGGCGTTCCCGGACGAGGCGTTCGACACGGTGGTGGACACGTTCGGGCTCTGCTCGATGGACGACGCGGTGGCGGCGCTCGAGGAGATGCAGCGCGTGTGCAAGCGGCGCGACGGGCGCGTGCTGCTGCTCGAACACGGGCGCTCGCACTACGCGTGGCTCTCGCGGCTGCTCGACAAGTTCGCGGCGCAGCACGCGCAGCGCTGGGGCTGCCACTGGAACCGCGACATCCTCGCGCTCGTGGCCGCCGCCGGGCTCGAGGTCGAGACCGTGCACCGCTTCCACTTCGGCACGACGTACTACATCGTCGCGCGCCCGCGAGGCGCGGCGGAGGCCGAGCGGGCCGACCGCGAGCAATAGAAGCAATAGACGCCAAGTAGCTTGTTGATAAGCCTCTCATCGGATGCGAGACCTTTCCGAGAGGTCCCTCTCTCGTCCTCCGCCTGTGCCCTCTCAAGAGCTCATTTGAGAGACCACGCTGACCACAACGCCGAGCGAGCGATGTCGGAGGTCGAGGAGACGCTCGAGCGCATCAAGAACCACAAAGGCGTCGAGGGGTACGTGATCGCGGACCGCGCAGGCGCAGTGCTGCGGCGCCACCCGCAGATGGCGCTCGCTGAGGCCGAGAAGTACGCCGCGTACATCAAGGAGCTCACGACCAAAGCGCGCGGCGTCGTGCGCGACCTCAACCCCAAGAACGACCTCCAGTACATGCGCATCCGCGTCAAGAAGCTTGAGTTGCTCATCGCGCACGGTGCGGGCGCGTGTGCAGGCGTGAGCGCTTGTCTTGCGTGTCATGTGGCGTGTCGACCTCCCCTTCGCTACGCTATCAATGCACTCGGGATCTAGCGGCTCACCCACATCCATGTTCCCTGCTTGGCGCGGAGCAGAGAAGGAGTTCTTGGTCGTCGTGATCCAGAAGTGGGCGCCTGCGAACGGGTAGCAGCCTAGCAGCGAAGGTAGCAAGCAGCCACAGCGAGCGCGAGAAGGGAAGCTGTCAAGAGCATTTGACAAGATGCCTAACGGAGGAACGCCACACTGCTCTAGTCCATTTCGGATGCCGTATGGCGCTACGCGTGCAATCGCTCGAGACGCTGCGCCTCCAGCGCGAGCATGTGGTCCCACGCCGCCTTGGTGACAACGTCCTCACCCTGACTCAGCGCCACGAGACGCGCCACACGGAGCCATCGGTGGAGATCGTCCAGCTTGCAGCACCACACAGGACACATCGAGACGAGCGTCAGGCCATACCACACGCTTCCACGCATATCCATACGCACACACACACACACACACACACACAACGTACCGACACCTCCTGCTTCGCCTGGCGACATGCCACGTAGTGCTTCTCCGCGGCCTCTGCCTGCTCGTTACCGATCGAGATCTCGAGCGTGCGCAGCACGCCGATGTAGACCCGGAAGCTCTCGAGCAGCGCCTCTGTCGCTTCTGCTGCTGCTGCTTGCGCTTCTGCCGTTGCTACTACAAGCGGGACAGTCACAGTGACGGGCAGGATGCTCTTGCCTTCGGACACGCTCACGACCGCGACGTCCTGCGGGAAGTCCATGCTGTAGTACTGGAAGTCGTACGGCAGCAGCATCTTGGCCACGAGCGCCTGCAGCGCGCCGACGTTCTTCACGCCCTGGTCGCTTAGCTCGCCCGCCGACAGCGACGTCTCCTTCACGAAGAGCACCGTGCCGTGCGGCACCTGCAGCGCGCCGCCGACCATCGCGTCGGTCTCGTAGTCCTTGTGCGGTGCGAACGCGCTCGCGTTGAGGCTCTCGAGCGCGAGGTCGACCGTCGCGCACACGGGAACGAGCGCGCGGATCGCCGCCTCGATGCGCGCCACGTGCCCGCGCACCTGTTCCGCAGGAAGTGCGCTCGCGAGCGACAGGTTGAGCGACAGGTTGCCGAGCGGCGTCGCGGCCTCGGGCCGCGAGTACACACGCGAGAGCAGGCAGAGCAGGAGGTACTCGGCCGCCAGCGCGTCACCCGCCAGCGCGACAGTCGCAAGGTGCTGCACGAGCTGCGCCCGAATCACACCGAGCGCTGAGCCAGTGTCGCTGCCACTCAGCTTCGCCCACTCGTCCGCGCAGTACTTCTTCTTCGCGGCGTTGCTCTCCTCGAGCTTGGCGTAGAAGGCGCGCGGCGCGTGCGGGCGCACGTGGTGGAACGGACTTACGCGCACCGCGTCGCAGCAGTGCACGACCGCGCCCGAGCGCTGACGCTGCTGGATCTCGTCCAGGCACTCGGAGATCTGCAGGCGCCGCAGCTCGTCCGCCGAGAGCGCGTCGGTGGCGTCCGCCGTCGCCGCCGCCATGTGCCTCGCAGCACCCAGCACTGTGAGGTCGAGCACGCCGACGAAGTCGAACGCCTCGTTCACCCTGAACGCGTCCAGCGGAACACCCTCGTACTGCCCCTCGTACACGTACACGCTGATGAGGTTCTGCAGAAACGGCGCCTTCGACTGCTGCTGCTGCTGCTGCTGCTCCTGGTGCATGTCGGTTGGCTCATCTACTGCCGCCTTCGGCTTCTTGCTGAGCGCTTCCGACGTGCTCTCGCTCGTCAGCGACTCTGTCGTCGACGTCGATGCCGCCGCCACCGCCAGTTTCTTGTCGTCCACCGCTTCGTTCGAGCGCTTTGCTCGTCCGCCAGCAGCAGCAGAAGATGCGGACGCTGGCGACTGGCGCTGTGCGTCGCCGTCGAACGCGCGCGCGGCCCACGGCGTGCGGTGCGGGAAGAGCGCGACCTTGAGCGGCACGCGCTCCACGACTTTCTCTTTGCCGATCTGTGCGCCTGCTTCAAAGCGCTCGACGACGGCGGCGGCGGCCGCGTCCGAGTCTTCGCTGTCGCCTTCAGTGGCGAGCAGCACGAGCTCCGGGTCCTGCACGTCGCGCACGACGCCGCGGAAGCGCAGCAGCGTGCCGTCGCGGTAGCCGCCGGCGCGGAACGTGGCGTCGTCGAAGAGCGGAGGCGGCGGCGCCGCCGCATCGGCTCCTCCTGCTGCTGCGCTTCCGCGGTGCGCTTCCAGCAGGCGCTCGAGCTCGCGCATCCTTCCGACTATTTTGGACTCTGCCGCGTCTAAATGGCTCGCAGATGTCGAATCCTGGTTTTTGTCTCTACCGGCCAAGCTGCACAACGACGACTGTGATGTTGTCGTTCGAGTAGCGGCGCACAGCTTCCTGTGCGAGCTCGCGCGCCGCAAGCGGCAGGTCTGCGTGCAGCGCCAGACGCGCGCGCAGCAGTGCGGCCGCCTCGGCGCTGCCCATGACGTCCCAGAGCCCGTCGCACGCCAGCAGCAGCAGGTCGTCGCCACCCGCGGCCTCGAGCTCGAAACACACCACGTCCGGACGTGCTGAGAGCAGCGCCGGCACGCGGTCCTCCGAGTCGGCGCCGAAGCGCGGCACGAGTGCCGCTGCCGACACGCTGTGCGCCGGCAACCGGCCCTTGAACTCCAGGTCGCCGAACGCGCGCGAGATGGCCAGTACGCCGTTCACGCGCTCGTTCACCACACGCCCGCCGCGCGCCAGCACGCGCTCGCGCTCGGCTTCCAGCGTCAGGCGGTGGTCCTGCGTCACCTCGCGCACGGAGCCATCGCACCGGCACAGTACGAGCCGGCAGTCGCCCACATGCGCCGCGACACATCGGACGACGCCGGAGCCGTCACCGCTCGGACTCAGCACCACGCACGTGGCCGTCGAGCCACTCAGGTCCCCTTGTTGCAGCAGGTAGTCACACACGTGTGCATCGAGGTCCTCGAAGCGCGTCTGCAGTATCGGCGCTGAGAGTGGCTCCGCACTCCCGTGTGCGTCCCGCAGGATCCACGCGTGCAGCTGTTCACGCAGGATGGAGGCGCACGCCTCGCCGCCGTGGCCGTCATAGAGCCCCACGAACGCGCTGCCCACGTACTGCGGCGGGCCGCTGAGCTGCGGCAGCACCACCCACCGGTCTTCCTGTATGCTACGCCGACCCTGTAGCGACGCGACGGCGAAGCGCACCGCGAGTGCTGGTGACTCGCCGTAGAAGCCCTCGCGGCTGTCTACCCCCCGTGACGACAGCGAGAGAGACCGCAGATGCGGTCTGTCGGCTAGAGCCACGGCGTCAACACTCGCTACACTAGGAGCTGCTTCAGGGGTGACCACCTTGCTCTGCGTCAGCGGAGGCAGCGACAACGTCGTGAGCAGCAGCTCGTCCAGCAGCTGCGGAGACTGCGCCACCGCAGCTTCGTCGTCGTCGTCGTCATCGTCGCCGGAGAGCGCATCGCGATCGTCGTCACTGTCGCCAGTGCTGCGACTGGAATGGTCGCTGTCCTCGTCGCTGTCGAAGCCGCATGTCTCGTGATCGCGCGACTTGCTGCTTGGTGACGCGCTATTGCCAGTCTTTTTGCGTGAGAACATTTGCGAGCGGTAGTTGCTCTCTTCGACGCTGAGCATATCGTGATCGTGTGTGTGATTCCGAGAGCTGTTCCTGCTGCTTGTGGCGATCCCAGAACTTGAGTGGTGGTGATGGTGCTCGTGGTCGGCGTGGAAGCTGTTCAGCTTCATTTTCGGCGACTTGACTTTGGCTAGAGGTCGAGGCTGCTGTTCATCGGTTCTTCCTATGGACCGAGTCCCAGTGTCGCTGATCATGGGTGGCAAGAGTGCTGGTATGGCAGCTGCATCTGCTGCTACGATGACTGGTGTGACTGGCGATCCCAGTTCCTTGCCATTTGCTACGCTCTTTCTAGTATCGAGGAGCCCCCGCTGCCGCTCGAGCACCTCCTGGCGAGCCTTCTGTAGCGTCTTCATCATTTGGATGCGAATGTTCACGATGATGGAGAATTGATCTTTCGAGTTGATCGCGTGGTCAATGTCGTCATTCGAGACGGTGATCCGCGGCACTTCCTGTCGAGACAGGGACGAGTAGCTCGAGAGCGTCTCTTCCTTCGTGATCCACGGATGTGCCATGACGTCCACGAGCGTCATGCGTTGCTGAGGGTCTTTGACCATCATCCCAGAGAGTAGATCCTGCAGCAGCGGGTCGATCGCGAACGGGAACACGAGCGGGTCGTTCTGGATCTTCTCGAACATCTGCAGCGCGCTCTTGGCGACGAACGGCGGATTCCCGAACTTGAGCATGAAGATTGTGGCGCCGACCGCCCAGATGTCTGCGAGTTGCCCGGAGTACTCTTCTCCGGAGCACATCTCAGGTGACATGAACGCTGGCGTGCCTGCGGTGTCGCTCAACTTCTGCTTGCTCCCGTAGAGTGACTGGGAGATGCCAAAGTCCGCGATCTTGACGGCGTCTTTGTCGCCCACGAGGATGTTCTGTGGTTTGATGTCGCCGTGCACGATCTTCTGTTCGTGTAAGTACGCGAGGCCAAGCACGACCTGTAGAAAGACGCAGTGTAGGTCGCGGTCATGCAGACTCTCCGTGTCGGCGCCGCCCGACGCGTGCTTCTTCTTCTGGTGGCTCAGCAGATCGCCGTGCTTCATGTACTCGAGCACGAGGAAGAGTTTGTTCATGCTCGGGTCGTCCATGACCTCGTAGAGCCGGAGCACGTTCGGGTGATTGAGTTTCTTCATGATGGCGATCTCGCGCTTGATGTCGTCAAGCTTGCTCTGCTTCCCGAGCTTGTCCTTCTTCATGATGTCGCGGTTGATGAACTTCATTGCGAAGAGCTTCCCAGATACCTTCTCCTTGCATAGCTTCACCTCGGCATAGCTCCCAGACCCGAGCGACTCGAGGATGATGTAGTTGTTGATCATCGTTCGCGAGTTGAGCCAATCGCCGAACTTAGGCGTTGGGTGCGGCAGATTGCGCTGCGGGAGCTCTGCACGCTTCTTCTTCACGACTTTCGTGTCGCGGATCGGCGCAGCGCTCCCCATCGCCTCCACACCCTTGGTTGCAGCATTCATCGTCATTGGCATCAGTACCTGCGAGCCGATGCCGACGATATTCGATCGATATGAAATCTGTTTGGTCGGAGAGCCGACGACGGGGGAGCTTGCTCCAGATGCTGCCTTTGTTGGCGAGAGGCTGCCTCCAGGGACAGCAAGCTGTCGAGATTGCATGCGCTGCATCGGTGGTGGGTGAGGTGATGCTTTTAAAGTCTCAGAACCCCCTAATGCAGTGTGCTTGTGCGTCGGTGTCATCATGGCACCGCTTCGGTGCGGCGAGAGCGCTGGTGACGACGCTGGGCTCCCTAATACCAGAGCTCCACCGCAGCGCTCGACACTTTCTCGAGATGGAAGCTGCTTCTTCGAGTGCATCGAAGAAGGACTTGTTAGTGAAGCTGTCATCGTGCCTTTTGCTTTCGGCTTTTCGTCAAACCAATCCGCGACATCCTCGTTGTCGTCGCCACCAAAGTTGCTGTCGTCGTCGTCACTTTCGCTGCCACTCTCGACTTGACTTGCGCTGGGAATGATCGCGCCGATGTCATCTCCGTTGGCGAACATCGGCCGGAACTTTGCCGCCCGTTGTGCTGGCGTCGCGATTGGTGCACTCGTTGTCAGAATCAACTTCGGGGGCGGCGGCTTCTTGATTACAGGGGAACTTTCGACGCTGCCATGAGATTGCTCTTTGCTGTAGGAATGCTGCTGAAATCTTGCGTTCTGTGTCTCATCCCCGTTAGCACTGTCAGCAACATCATCTCCGAGATCCCAGTCCACAACCTCATCGTCATCTTCAACGAGCTCTTCGTCGTCCTCGTCGTCCTCGTCGACATCACTGCTACCTTGCTTCCCAGAGCCGCAACGCATCGGCTTATTCACTTTCGACGCCGCGATCTTTTCAGTCACTGGGGCTGATGTTGCAAGGGCGTGGGTGAGGTTGGATGCTGCCTGTTGTGCGTATCCGATCTCTGTTGACCGAAACAGTCCTAGACCTGCTTGACCACCAATGCTTCCTCCTCCTGCCGTCATTGCGATGTGTTTTGGAATTTTCTGGGGACAAGCGACTCCGCGGCCCACACCGATAGGGAGTCCAGGGCTTGATGCTGCAACAGGAAGTGGAGCCACCGGCCCTCGATAAATCGGAGAAATCGAGCCGACAAAAGGTCCACGGCCGATCCCTCTCCCTGCTGCGATCTGCTGCTGCTGCTGCTGCTGCTGCTGCAATAGTTGATCTGTACTGGTTGGTGTCCCGAGTGGGAGTCCTTGGATTGGGCTCTGGAAGTAATGCTGCGATTGCTGTTGTAGTGGATGGACGAAATCTCGCTGCAGTATCCCCGCTGTCTGCTGGGGTAAGTGTAGGTTGAGTGCACCGCTCGGTGCGCCGACTAATGGCTGTAGCTTTCGCACTGCGTTGTACGACTGGAGGCTCACATTTGCACTCGCAGACCCAGCACCAAAATGGTTGAGTTCGATTGCAGCGACATCGGGATACTGCTGGAAGTTCTCGACAGCCGACCGCATGGAGTACTTGATATCCGGCAAGTGCTTGGAGAACTCGTGCTCATCGGTCGTGATGGCACTGCTATGCATTTCTTGGACTCTGATCTTCACCGGACTCATCACGTTGTTGGCGCTCGTCGCGAGCGAAGCTGCTCCAGGTGATGTGCCAAGGTCGTATTCGGATCCTTGACATGATGAGCTGGTGTCCAATCTGCGAAGGAGGCGATCTCGGTCGGCATCATTCGCTGGTCGCAGCGACGGCTTTGGCGAGTATTTTGCTTCAGGGTTTGCATTCATCGCCAGCGCGAGCAAGGACTGCTCGCCCTTGCAGTGGCTCTGCTCCTCGATCGCCGCGACGTCAATCTGTCGCGCTGAGTCCTCGTAATAGTCTTCGCTATCCGAGTCTGACGCATCCGCTTTGGTTCCGCGGCCGTCGGCAGTGGTCTGCGTGCTCGCGCCGCAGCCCATCGCTGGTCGCTCATCCACTCAATGTCTGCTCCTCTGTTCCTGCTCGATCCCGATGGTGGAGGACAGCTTGCTTCTTGGTGTGTTGCAAGCGAGATCGTTTTGGATGCGTGAGAATAGCCGGCAAGTCTGTCGGGTTTGTGTACAAAGCTGGTGGCGATGTTCGACCACGTGCGTGTGTGTTCACTCGAGCGAACAAACAAGACCAGTGGCGACAGAAAAGTATGCATTCGACGTTGTTAGCAACATAGCTAAGTGCTTGCTTCGAAGAAGCCCGCACTGCGGAGATGAAGAATGAACAGCTCGCGCATGCATCTCTGAGGACACATCTACTCTGAAAGCTACGCGATACCCTTTCACTCTCCTAAACAAATCAGCTCACTTGGCTGGATTGGTTGACGGACTCGCTGTATGGCTTAGCACGACTTGCAGTGCGACGCCGGGCAGTAGCCAGCCTCACAGTTCCACTTGCACCAGTCGTTGAGGTCCGGCGTGACGCCACACTTGCCACCCTTGTTGTTCGTAGGAGGCTTCTTGGTAGCAGGCGGCTGCTTCGGCTTCGGCGTGTTCGCCGGCGGAGGGTTGCCGCCAGTGTTGCCGCCGCCACCGATCTTCACGTCCGCGCAGTTGTTGTAGTGCTCGGACGGAGAGATGTGCTGCGCCTCCCACGAGAACTGCAGCACGCAGTGGCCGTTGCGGCACGGCAGACCGCTCGACGGCAC
>JAASFW010000008.1:0-92297 GCA_023334005.1 Globisporangium orthogonon
CAGCAGCAGCAACAACAACAACAGCAGCAGCAGCAGCAGTAGCAGCAGCTCCTACTGCTACTATCACACCTCCTATCCCAGAGCAAGCGCCCGTGCCTGCATCCGCACCAGCAGTTGACGAGAGCGTACGTGAGGAGGAGGCATCGGAAGTAGACGAGGAGGTCGCATTCGCAGCAGAAGAGCGGCAGTTGCTCAAGCGCATGGCCACGTCGCTGGCCAAAGCCATGAGCAGCTTCCCCGTGGAGTCGTCGAGCCAGGAGACGCAGTCCGGGTCCGAGGACGAGGCCTCGTTCGTTCATTACAGCCTGCTGGGGGGCGACGAAGCTCACGAACCCTCGCCTGCTGCTTTCCTGCTGGAGAGCTGCTTCCCGACGCCGCTGGCGCTCGAGAGCGTCGAAAGCGCGAAGCTGCACAGCAGCAGCCCGAAGGCCCAGGTCCACGAGATCTTGCTCGACAACTTCGTGTTTAGCCCCGCGGAGCTGGCGATTGTGAAGGGCGACCTCGTCGTGTGGCGCGTGAGCGAGCAGACCCTCGGCATGGTCGAGCACGCGCTGGATGCGACGCTGTTCGACGCGAGCGGCAACTGTGTGCGCAAAACGTCGACGCCGCTGCTGCGCCCGGGCAGCGGATTCGCGTGGCGTCTGGACGTCGCGGGCCGTCTCGAGGTCGAGTGCTCGGTCTACAAGGCGCAGTGCGCCGTGCAGATCAGTGAGAGCGTCGCTGCGAAGCGAAGGTTTGCGCGCGCGAACCAGTTGGCGCTGGCAGATCCTCTGCGCCGTCCGAAGAAACTGTCGGCGCGAGCCAAGCGCGCGGCGAGGCTCGCTGCCGCATCTACTGCTGCAGCCGATGCGGCGGAAGAGTCGGAAGTGGGCAGCTCGGAGTCAGTCGAGGTGTTCCACCGTTCGAAAGACCCGGCTCAGATGGACGCCGGGGTGTGTCGCGAAGTGCTGTCGCAGCTCGAGGATGTAAAAGCGGCGGCGGCGGCGGCGTTCATCGTCGTAGGCGATATTGCTTGTCCCGTGGGAAAAGAGGCAGAAGATGACGGTGCCGGTGCTCTTGAGAGTGATGTTGAGAGAGACGGCGAGCCGGATGCTGGTGCGGAGAACGACGAAGTGGGGGACTTCCAGCAACGGATCATCGCGATGCTACAGAAATCGGAAGAGCTCCAGGCGCGCCAGCGCGACGGCTTCGTGGTCTCCAACTCGGGCTTCAACGCCGGCAACACGTACAAGTTCTTCAAACGCCGTACGTTCTGATGTTGACGATGTTGCGTACGTTAGGTGAGAGAGAAGTACTAACAGTAAGTCGTTTACGCAGGTTTCGCGCGAGTGCAGAACGCGGAGGAGGTGGTCGTGTACGCGCGCTGTCCGGAGCGGAGCGCGCCGCGCGAGGGGCTCACGCTCTCGGACGTGCTGTACGCGCTGATCGGTTGAGTCGAGTGTGCGTACATGCGTGCGTGCACAGGACATGTATCATAAAACACCAGACGAGTGTCTGCGGAGTCGTGGGTGGTGTGGTCTCTCTCTATTCCTTCTCTGCTCTCGCCTGCCTACGTGCCTACATATGTCTGTTGGCCGTCGAACCTCGCTCTCGTGGTGCGAGCGACCCTCGCCAACCACGACATCTCATTTGTCCTATACGCGCCAACGCGCGCTAACTAACTTACTACTACTACTACGACTACGTTCAAAAATCCCTACACTACTGCCTGTCTACATGAGCGCCTCGCCCTCACGCGGCGTGGTCGAGGCTCCGTACGTGCCACCAGTTCCAGCGATTGCCGTGGCGCTTGGCGTACCCAGCTCCAGCTCCTGTATGGATGCCGTGGTGCGCCCCGGAGACACCTTCCGGTGGAGCATCACGGCGCCGATGATGACTGCAATGCTCGCAATCGCGCCTACCACGAGGAACACGAGCGTGTTGTCGTTCACAGACAGCGAGGAGTTGCTCGTCGAGCTTGACGTTGGCTGGCCCGGCACAACGACGTCCGGGTCCGAGAACCGCTGCAAGGTCGGGGTCGGTGTGAGCTCGATGATTGGCGCCATCGTCTCAAAGTCGTTCCGGTCCCGGTCCGCCTGCTCGAGCACCGCCGGGTCCAGTGTGGGTTTCGGCAGCGACCCCACGTCAATGCTGACAACAGGTTCGACGTCCGAGCCGCTGGACGACCCACGGGACGAAGAACCATCAGATCCCCAAGTCGTACTTGGACTTGGACTAGTAGGTGTCGTGGTTGGTGCTGTGGTTGGTGCTGTGGTCGGCGTTGTCGTCGGTGTCGTCGGTGTCGTCGGTGTCGTCGGTGTCGTCGGTGTCGTCGGTGTCGTCGGTGTCGGTGGCGGTGAAGGTGTACCTGGAGAAGGCGTCGGGTCGCCTGCATCGGGGTCGGCGGTGTTCCTCGTGAATGGGGTTCGCACCGGCGTAGGTGTGGGGGTCGGCGTCGGTGTTGGAGCCTGCGTTGAAGGTGAAGGTGTCGGCGTCGGTTCGAGGAGCCGCGTGGGACGCGGCGTCCCCGTTACCGGCGTGTACCAGGACGGAGGGGGAAGGCACTGCGCATCGAGCGCCGGGTTGTCGAGGCTCACGCAGCCGATGATGCCGGTGCTGAGCTCGGCGCAGCAGCTGCCAAGCTTGAGCGTCGAAGTACCCGTGACGTCGCTGTCGCCGGCTTGTGGGCACCCAAAGCGTGAGATCGCGCCAGGTTTGCCAGCGCACGGCTGCTGCGCTAAACAGAAGACACCGCGACTGCCGAGCACCGCGACGCCGTAGAGCCCCTGCGCCTCGCAGCTGAGCGCGACGGTGTTGTTGTCGCGCGTGGCCTCCTCCTTCGAGCTGGACTCGTCCTGGAACAGATCGTGGTCGTCTAATGATGATGATGATGATGACGACGACGACGATGACGACGACGAGAGCGCTCGAGCGCCAGTGAGCTGGTGGCACGCGATGGCTGCGAGGAGCCCCGCGCGAAGCAGTCGGGACCAGGTCATCGACGAAGTGAGGCTACTGGTGCGGGACGCGACAGTGTGTATGGCGACCGATCAGTCACTCGTGTTGACGCTTGCCGGTTTCTACTGCTATTTGGGCGGCCAGGCAGACGGGTGGGCAGGCAGGTACGTCGGCGCGCGGTATGGCGCTGACGTCTCTTTTGTGTGAGTGAGTCGCATTCGAGGTCGGTTGCAAGGGTATGAGGAACCTGCACTATTATGTGTTACTTCAGCGTCGGAAATGGTACTTTTTCAGCAGACGAGTCAGCAGGGAGAGGGTACACTGCGAGGCGAAGTCGTGCGAAGGTCGCGCGAAGAGGAGAGACACCCAAATGTGGCGCGAAGGTCGCGCAAGAAAAGGAGATGTGCGCTGGGTCAAAGAAGCGAGTACATACAAAAACCGAATCGAACCAGAACTTGACTTTAGGAGGGACGTAGGGCTTGGGGAAACAGAAACCATACGAATCGTACTTTAATGAGCAGTGGCCAAAATATACCGCAAATTTGGCTTCTTCAAAACTCGCTCGCTCTCTCTCTCTATTTTTTTGCAGACGTAGTTTGAGCACAGAATGCTTTGCGCAAAGGATACATGCTAGTGAAACGAACGCCCATGGAGGACTGGTCCTGCTTGAGTGAGCGTATCTGGCGCCATCCACCGATCCACTTTCTTGGACCGTCGAGCGCGTTTTCAACGAGAACGTGTGGCTTGAAAGCGCTACCTCCTAAAAATCCTGAATAGGCAACGTTGCACTCAATTGTCGTCTTGGAGTTTGTATGTGTACCCTTTAAAACACTTGCTACAACTTTTCGGATATTCAGCCAAACATCGTGGTACTTCACACGAAGTACAACCCAATTCCAAAAAACGCTGAAGTAACACCAAGCTTTGTTGAACCACTTCGTCCGAGGTGAACTCGAGATCACCGATTCTTGTGGCGCTGGCAACCTTCATGAATTCGCGGTTGCGCTCGCCCATCGCTTCTTCGTGGCTGGCTCGCGATGGCTGGCGCGCTTCATCTCCTCCTCCCCAGTGGCGTTTGTTCTCCAGCGACGACGATGGTTGCGGTGTCGCTGCTGTCGTGGTTGCCAACATGTGCTCGTGGCTTCGGCCGATGCCGCGTTCGCTTTCCTCGCCCTGTTGCTACACGCACGGATGTGCTTCATCGCTCCAAGCTCCGTGAGAGTGTGAGAGATCGCTAGTACTAAGTGTTCCAGCCTGTCCTTCTGTCTTGTCTCGACTCTCGAGTGCTTTTATCCATCCAAGTCCTACGTGAAGATACCTCGATGAAACGCTAAAATAGACAAATATGCGTCCTCCATTGCAAACCTACACTTGAAGTTGGACAACTCGAGACCTCGAAACAAAACTGCCAAGAGCTTATAGGATCGGCCGCTCTCACACTCCACACTCGCTCGCAAGCGATTGACTCACACAGCCCGCCGGTCGTCCCTATGATCCTCTCTCGACTTGGCACGCGACAACAACTGGTCCTAGAGCCCTCTTACGCGGCGCGAGGCGACAGCGTCGGCAGCCCCATGAGCTCGTGGAGCTCCGACACGAGCGCGTCGTACGTTGGTGTCCGCTTGGCGAGCACCGGGTCGCTTCGGCAGCCGCTGCTGGTCGAGCTAGAGACGCTCTGCGTAGACCCTCGGCGCCGCGACCAGCGGCTTCCAGCAGCAACAGGAGTACTAGCAGGCGCCGAAGATGGAGGTAGCGGGGCGACGGCCACGTCGCTGTCGCTCGACAATGTCCGCGTCGAGCGTGTCGCAGAGAGCGACTGGTAGTAGTTGAGCTTGCTCGTGGCGGCTTCGAGCGACTTGTGCAGCCCTTCCACATGGAGGCGCAGCGCCAAGAGGTCCTCGTCGTCATCGAGCAGCACCGAGCTGGTCGAGTCGCGCGACATTCGCAACGGAGAAGTCGCTTTCGGTGAAGCCCCGGTAGCAGCAGTAGATTCGATGCTAGTAGCAGCAATGCGCCGGGTCTCGACTGCAGCTTGGTTGAACGAAGTCACTGAAGACGACCGCCGCTGGCGCTGCAGCGTCTCCTTGCAGAGCAGAGAAAAGTCATCGTTCAAGAGCAGCAGGTCGATGTCCAGATCCACGGTCGACGGACTCGAGCACGGACTTGTAGTGGACTCTCCTCGCACTGACGCTGGTGCCGAGTGTGAGTGAGGTACTGGAGGTGGCGAAGGCGATCTCGCCGCAGCGCCTGCTACCATCGCCGGCACGGCAGTCTTCGCGCTCTCCATGTTCGTCGAGAGCAGGTTGCTGTGGAAGCTCGTAAGGTCATTGTAAAAGCCCCCTGTTAGCTCCAAGTCGCTGAACCGCGTCTTGGTCGCACGCGAGATGTCCTCCTGCAGCCCGCGCACACAATCGTGGATGTCTTCGTCCAACGACCCGGTGCTCTGGAAACTGCTGGCGAGCTCCCGATGACCGCCGCCACCAATGCTGTTAGCGGTGCTGCTCGTGGCGCCACCGACAGTGCTGATCTCGCCCATGGTCACTTCAGGCTTAGTCTCACTCTCGTCGCCGACAATTCGCCGGGTATCGTCCGTCAGCAAGTGCGTCAGCACCTTCGAGGGATTGTACACCGACCGCTCCGTCGCAGGAGTTCGCCTCCGTTGCTGCGACATTGGCTGTGACGTTGTCTGTGGCTCGTAGTACAGCACGTGTCTGTTGCTAGCGCCAGTGGCTCGCATCGACTGCACCTGCGGCGGAGGCGGCGCCAAGTGCTTCATCATCACCGAGCCGAACCGATCATCGAACGTGTTGAGGTCGCTGAACGAGTAGCTGCTGCCGTCGGAGCTCGACTGCGAGTCGCGCGAGTAGTACTTGTCCGCGTCAAACTCTTGTCCCATCGAAGCGCTGGCGACATCGTACGGGTCTATGAACGAAGAATACGCGAACTGCTGCTGCTGCGACTGTGGCTGCGATTGCGGAGGCGGCGGAAGGAACTCTGCGACACCGTGCTGGTACTCGCTCGCGATCGAGAAGTTGCTCTCTGAGCCGAACGAGTGCGGGCGCACAGGACACCCTAGCTCCGCCTCCATCGTCATGTCACTCGAGTTGGTCGACGTGCGCGACGAGAGTGTGCTACGCACGTGGTACACAAGCACATCCGTGCCAGCTTGGGCCTGCTGCTGCGGCTCTGAGCGTGCCTGCACGACGCACGCCGTGCAGATGCGGATGAGCGCCGAGCCGAAGCTTGACACGTCAACCTCACGCGGCGGCGCGCACGCGGAGCAGACCACCTCGCCACAGTTGCGGCAGTGGTGCCGACGGCGGATTGAGAACGGCTTGACGCACACCGCGCACGACTTGCGGTCCTCGTCAGCGACCCACTCGTCGCGGTTCACGAACTGCATCTTGCTGAGGCGACGGCGCTCGAGCAGCAGGTCGATGCGGCGCACCGCCTCGACGCGCTTGAGCATCAGCCGCTCGAGCGCTGCCTTGTTCGCCGCGCTGTCGTTGTCGAGCAGTCGCATCTGCAAGATCGACGAGACCTGCACCACGTCGCGGCGGTCCGTCGGAAGAACGATAATCCCCGTGCGGTGGAACTCGCCGCGGCGCAGCCCGAAGCCCGCGAGCGATGGCACCTCGCGCTCGCGCACGACTGACTCCTGGACGCTGAAGCCAAACACGTTGTCTGCCGAGTCGTCGGCCCCCAAGGAGTCCTCGCGCTGGATGCCTGCGTGCTCGAGGAAGCAGTAGTCCGAGCCGATGGGGAACTTGGGGCTGTTGCGCGCCTTGCCGTCGTCGAACGCCGCCCACTTAATGGTCGTGAACGCCTGTGCGTTCTGCGCCGCGATCGTGTGCAGCGCGAGGCCGTCGAGGAAGCGGTTCTTGTAGATGAACTTCATGGCCTTGCGGTAGTCGTCCGTCACGGGCGACGCGATCGCCTCGAGCACCTCGCTGATCGTGCCGGGCGTGAAGATCGTCGCGCACACCGCGAGGCACGCCGTGACTGCGCCGCGCGTCTGCTGGTGCTCGTCGATGCAGTGCATCTTGGAGAACGACGTGCCGTCCTTATCGAAGAGCTTGGTCCAATCGCTACTGTCGAGCGCGCGGCGCAGCGCCACGGCACTCGCCTCGGCCGTGCGCAAATACTTGCCGCGCTCGTCCGGCGAGAGCCGCACCTGGGGGAAGAAGTCGGTCTTGAGCGGGAAGTCCATCGTGTCGGTCGCCGTCCGATCAGCCGATCAATCGATCTCTGATCCGGTTGATCCGCTTCGCTCCGACGGATCAAATCGAGCGCGAAGCACTTGCGGCAGCGAGCGCAACTTCCAAAGTAGGGCGACGGTAGCGCTTGCTCTCTTCTACTTCTACTTCTCAAAGCGACGCTCGGTTGCTTGTTCGAGTCGGACGCGCGCGCGTTCTTCCAAGGTTTCTTCCTTGTTTTTTCCAGTCTTCTTGAGCTGGCTTACTGGCTGACGGCTGCTATGCTGCCCTGCGCGCTTGACCTTCTTCTTCGTTGTGGTGTGTGCTGGGCCTGGGCCTGGACCTGGAGTCGGAGCTGGAGTTGATATGTGCGAAAAATACGGCGTTGCGCTCGCGGAGAAGAATCTGCACGTGTGCGGCGGTTGCGGTGCTAAACCTGGCATTCCGATACATTGCTGACTGGGTGGTTGGTTGGTTGACTGGTAAGTGTTATCGCTGCTCGCACGAGCATGCGGACTGATTGAGTGAGAGGAAGGACGAGGCAGAAGAAGACGGCGCGGGAACGAAGACTGCGTCCGACTGCACATACAATAACACTACCAACCGGCCATCCGCCACGCTTTGCTTCGAAATCGACGAGCGGCGCGACTGGCACCAAAAAGCAAGCGAGCTTCTTCTATCATTCTTTTTGCTGCAAGCGACGTAGTCTCTCTGTTGTTTGTATGTGAGTCAAAGTCGGCTTGGTTAGGATCTGACGACCTCAGATACGAGTCTGCCTGAGGCTGTCATATCTCCACTTGTAGTGATGCCATCGAGCATCGGAGCCGTTGATCCGAGACAATTGAAAAGGTTTCTCACTTTCTCCAGACTAAAATGGAGGAAGAGGTCAGTCACACAAGTGACGTAAATCGGCAAGCACGTTTGCTTGTTTTTCTTTCCCACGCGGACGGATATGTGCATCACCCGCGTGACGTAAGTCGGCGGGAACTCGCTCCTGCAGCTTGACTCTGTCAGGAATAAGATGACGGCGAGGATGTTCGGTGAGCTCGCTCTTTCTGCTTCATCCGACGCATTTTCAATCGCTGGTTTGGCGCTTCTCCAATGTCGTGCACCTGGCAAAACGCGATTGTAGCGTTCCGAGATCGAGTACTCGGAGGATCGAGGACAAGTCGATAATCGAACAGGTCCTGCTGTCCGCCGCGGCAAAAGTCGATCGAGGCATCATGCTTCACGGAGATGACAAGCCCGTGCGGTTCATGCTGAAATCGCAGCCAGCAACACCGCTCCGAGTCATCTCGAGCAGTGTTTGCTGCAGGTCTACAGCAATCGGAGAAGTCAAGTGCCAAGAAATCCCTCGATGCGCGCCCGCACTTGCACTCATGCTGCCGCCTTATGTACACGGCGGCGATCCAGTCGAGTTCCTCCAACTCGGTTTCCGCTTCCGTTGAAACTCGCATTGCTTCCAGGTAATCGACAGGAAGTGTGTGTCGTGGACAAGTCCGAAGTGCAGAAAAACAAACTCACAACACGAAACACAGCTTGCCCACCACGACAATCAGCCGAGCTTTGATTCCTCTCGATTTTAGCACTATCACGTTTTCCCGCACAGCGAGACCATTCGCACACATCCCAGTTTCAAGCGTCGAGATGCTGGCGCGCGCTTCCTCCTCCACCGTCTGCCGCCGTCCGGCCTTCACCGCCGCGGCTGCGCTGCGCCGCGTCACGACTCGTGCGTCCGCCCAGCAGCAGCAGCAGCCCTCGTCGTCAGCAGCACCAGCCGCGTTCGCGTTCGAGTCGCTCGTGGCTCCACCCGCGCCGACGGCCACCGTGGCGCTGCGCCTTCAGCGCTACTTCGCGAGCCAGGAGCTCAACGCCACGTCGCCGGTCGTGCGACAGCAGGTGATGCACTCGGCAGCGTTCGTGGACAAGCTGCGGCCGCTGCTGCAGTGGGGCTTCCGCGCGCTGTCGGTCGACAAACCGTCCAGCAGCAGCAATGACAACAAAGAGCCACATGAGCGGTCCACGCGCGATGCCGTGCGCGACGTGTTCGTCCTACTAACGCCCTGGACGAATGCGGCGCGTGACAAGGCGTGGCGCAGCTTCTTCATGCGGCAGTTCTTCCTCTCGGGCGCGCCGCTCTCCACGTTTCTCGACGTGCTGGAGCTGCATGCGGCAGTGGCGCCGTCCACGCCGGGCAGCGCGTATGCGAAAGAGAAAGACGCCGCGTTCCTCGCGGCCGACCTCGTGCAGGAATACTGCGCGCGGGGGCGCTTCACCGAGGCGGCGGCCGCGTACGCGCAGCTGCCGCTCTCGGACGTCGCGCGCCGCGACGCCGTGAACGTCGTGCTGAACCACGAGCAATTCGCGAGTGTCGTGCACTTGTACCGCGTGCATGAGGCGCTCGAGTGCGAGCCGCCTGCCGCGCCGCTCGACCCGTTCCCGCTGCTGCTCTCGCTCCACAAGCTCAAGCGCCTCGACGAGCTCACCCGCGAGTTCCAGAAGCTCTCGCCGCAGGATCGGAACCGCGCCGACATCCAGGCGCTCATGGGGTAAGTTGCTGCTAGCTATGTCCAGCTACAGTACTACAGTAGGTGAGCCGTAACACTACCCGGAAAGAAGACAAGAGCAAGCCAGCCATTAGACAACATACAGCAATGGCTTGTTCTTTCGTACTCTCAATGCAGCTATGGACACCATCAGCATCAGAGCAGCGGCCGCCCCACGCCCGCCAGCACCTAAAGACAGCGAGAAGCGGCGCAAGAGCCGAGATATGCAACAAAAACGACGAGGAGGAAGGGGCGACGGACAGGGGCTGGCGGGCGCCGTGGCGCGAGAGTGGGAACCGGACTCCTTTCGTCAGGGTCGACGTCGCCGTCGTCGTCTACAGGATGCAGCTACCCGCGGGCGTCGTCATCATCATGCTGCGGTTGTTGGACGTCGCGGCGGGCGTCTTGTCGTCCAGCGCGTCGAGCTGCGCCTTCTTCTTGCGCACGATGACGATGGCCGTGGCCGCGACTGCCGCTACAGCGCCGACGATCGCGAGGAGGTACACACCCGCGGCCGTGCCCGAGCTCTCCTCGCTGCGCGTCGTCACCACGTTCGTGTTGCCCGAGTTATCGCCGCCCGCTCGGACGACACCGGCGTCCACGCTGGGCGGAACACTCGTGGCCTCTGCGCTCGTCTCCGTCGTGGGCGTAGTCGTCGTGGTCGTGGTCGTCGACGTCTCGTCCGAGATGCTGCGGTCCTCGCCGGCGTCGCCCGTGCGGAGGTTCGTGGGGCCCGAGCCGCTGCCCGACGCCAGCTCGCCGCTCTCCAGGGCCTCGGTCGGCACCGGCGTGGGCGTGGGCGTCGGCGTGGGCGTGGGCGTCGGGGTGACCGTCGTCGGCGGCGGTGTGGGCGCCTTGGTGGTAGGCGGCGGCGTGGGCGCCTTGGTGGTTGGCGGTGGCGTGGGCGCCTGCGTGACGCCGCCCGAACCGCCCGGACAGAAGGTCACGTCGAAGTCCGTGTTGAGCGGGCACGTGTGCGTCTTGGTGTCGTCCTTGGGGTACTGGTAGGCGTCTGAGCAGCCGTCCGCCATGCACGTGAGCACACGGCAGCGGTCGCCATCGGGCGTCTTCGGCGCGATCTGCATGGCGATGTTGAACCCCACACCGCCCGTGTGGTCCTTGCACGCCTGCAGGCTCGGGCAGTAGTCCGGGCCGCTCTTGGGGCCGGTCGGGATGATGCTGATGTCGTACCACGCGCGGCCACCGTCGCCCGAGAACTCGGCCACTGCATTGCACCACGAGTCGTCAGTTACGTTTGCGAAGACCTCAGTGGTTTTTAGTCAATCAATACGCTGGCGTACGTGTAGCCTGGGCGCTCGTCGAGTGGCGGAACGCATGCGCGTTCGAGTTGGGCGCAATGGTGCGCGTAACGCTGCCGCCGACCGCGATGGGCGCCACAGAGCGCGCGTCGAAGAGCTGCACTGGGTACGTGCACCGGTTCACGAAAGTCACGGCGAAGCCCGCGGTCTGCGTCGAGAGCAGCGCGAGCGCGAGCAGCGCCGTCGACATCGGGTTCGCGCGCACCATCTTGAGCTGCTTGCTTGGTTGTGGAGATACGCAGACGAGGACGAAAGGCAAAGTGGCGGAAGCTTTCGATACGCGGGTAGGCTGGCGGATGCGCGAAGCATGTTGCTGGTGCGGAACAGGCCGCGGGACCAGATGCCGTTGCTCCCTTGCCCGCCTTTGCAACAGTAGACTCGAAAGAGAGGCAGAGAGGGAGGAGGATGGACGGATTCAGAGAGCCAGCACAAGAAATACGAGACCTCTATGGCTAATAAGAACTGGCTAAACGGTTGTGAAATGTACAACAGGTAGGCTAGCTTATATATGTATGCAGACAACATAATTGATATCTGTCTTTTGTCATGGCAAACTATTGAGTGGAATGTCGCCATGTCGCGCACTTTGAAGGAGCTTCCAAGAGCTTTTCGGAAGTGGAAGCTCCGAGGTCGGAGCTTGGACCTTGGCACCAAGAAGCTCCAAGGACTCCCGACCTGGCCACAATGCAACATGCACACACACGCACGCACTCCCAGCTAACGTAGCACAACTGCACCGCACACGCGAGCACACGAACGCAGAGCGCAAAGAACCTCCGACTCCTTCTACTTCATCACCGACTGGTTCCGCCTATCCTTTGGAACAGGCTGGCGCTGATTTCATCTGCAGATGACCGTCAAACGCGTTAAACGCGGTAATGTCGCTCCCGCTGTGTCTCCAGAAACCTTCCGCTCGTGTCCTCATCAATCCGCGAAGCATGCTATCAAGTGCCACTCCAAGTTCTTCGTGGCAGTGTGACGCCGAATCATCGCATGGATTCAGCAATGTGTCCTCGCGTTGCCGCAAAAACAACTCGTCAGGCGCAAGGCACAACAGATCGAGACTTCACGTACTGAGCGGAGTCTACAGGGTACCCGGATCACTCGCTCCATGAGAAGTCGTGTCACCCCGCGAAGTCGAGTTGAGGATCGCAAGCACAAAACAAGAACGGGTTTTGTAGCTCGTGGTCTCGATGGCGTCGGGGTCAGCGTCCCAGCCGCATTAAATCGTGAGTCGCGAAACTGCGCAGGCGAATCCTGTACAGCGATGGAGTAACTAGCACCACGTTGCCAGCGAGTCAACTCCGCACTCACGCTGTCGTGGGTCATTTTCGTGACTGTGTACATCGGTTTACTCGTCGGTATGATGGCAGTCGCTGGGCTTGGCATCAACGCAAAACGATTTGGGACCCCCCCCCCTCCCCACCACACATACACCGATTGACCAAAGCGCCATGACCGTCTACATTGACAAGGTGCGTTTGATCAGGAGCAACATCAACCCAGGAAAGACACGGAAACCCCGCTAAATGCCCCGAGAACAAGTCCAACAAGTCGACAGGACGAGAGCAAGAAAACGTTTGCCACAGCCACCACCGTCGCGGTTTCATGAGGCCAATACCTCCCATCCAGATCTTCGTGAAGATATTACAGCAGCTCGTACAGACCGTTTGAGAAATGAGACCATGCGGTTCGAATCATGTGCTGGCCTCCCGCAGACCGCGCTCGCAACAGTCCCGAGCGATGGAGTAGCGAACCTGAAGGTGGAATCAACATTACATCGCGAAGATGGCGCCAGCCAGCACCTTGTCGGACTCGATATCCAAAGCTTCAACATCGTCGACGAGCAAGTGATGTCATACTCGCCGATGAGATCCACCACCACCGCCTGATGCCCTTTTTCGTTCTGGTGAACAATAAACCCGAGACGTACCAACCTACGCCAACTCTGTAACGTCAACTATCGCGAACTGTGTGCCAGTGAATACACCGCATAACGGAGAAACGAATCAAGCTGAGGTGATATTGGTGTGAGCATGATCGTACATCTACTCAGGTAGGATATGAGAGCGCCAATTCGAGCTCACTTGCGGTTCTTCTTCCTCCAGTACTGCTCCCACTCCAGTGGAAACATGTGTGTGTTTTCGTACGCCGCGCTGCAGTCCAGCGTGAGCGACCCAGCCGACGGAGACGAGGCTTGACAGAGCGGAGATCCGCTTCCTGCCAGAATCGCGCTCGTAGCTCCGAAAGATGACCAAGAATCAGGCACCGATGGCACCTCAGTGTTCGTGATGCTCACAATCTGCATCCTTGAAACATCGCCGAGACTCGACGGCAACGCCCATAGCGGGTTCCCATCCAAGTAGAGCTGGAGGAAACTCGCATTCACAAACCGAGTGTCTGGAATCCCCGTGATCGCATTGCCGATGAGCGAGAGCCACTCGCATGACGGCATCTTGCCAAGCGCGGACGGCACCTTCTTTATACCGGGACTCAGCTCCAGCGTGAAGTACTGGACACCCGTCCACTTTTCGTGGACGTCGTCCGGCAACCTGGTGAGATCTGTGCCGCAGAACGACATGTCGAAGAGCGTGGGTGGGAAGGAGGACGAGAGCAAGCCGTCAGGGATCGCAGATCCTGGCAGATTGGTCAGCGAGATGAAGAGTTGCTGCATCATCGGATGTGCCTTGGCTGTCAGCGCTGCGCTAGCGCTCCATTCCGCCACGGTACAGTTGTGGATCTTGAGCACTTGAAGCTTCGAGGCTTTCTGGAGTTGCGAAGGGATCTCGAGTGCAGGGCAGTGCGAGAGCACCAGCCCTTGCACGCGACCAATGTTCACGCTGTCAAGCACTTCCTGTATCTTGGACTTCTCGCCCGTGATCTGCTTCTGCGTGCAGCTCACCTCAAGCACTACGCAGGTGTATACTCTCGACCCCCAGGGCTGCACTTCAAGCAGACAGCCTGCGTCGCCACCTTTGCTTGCGACTGCTGTCGCGTGCGAGTGAAGAGCGAGCACAGCGATTCCCCAGCCGAACAGCACAAAGTTGTAGAGCCACTTGACGATTATCGCGCATCTCACCTTCACATTTCTGTCTCGGATGCTGGCTGCTTGTCCTGAAGCGCCGGCTTCGATATCGCTGGCCGGCCGGACACCCTTGTCGCCAAGCTCTTTGTGCGTCATAAGAAGTCGCTTGAGTTGGTGCAACCGCAACAGCAACCCGAATCCCGGCAGCATCTTGGCGACGAAGTCGATCCCAGAGGTGATGAAGAACTGACGGTTCTCTGTGAACGCCTTGATGTACCAAGTGTCCATGTAGTAGTTGATGAACGGGAACGTCTGCGTCTTCGGATCGAACTCGCGGCAGTATGGATACACGATCGCAGCAGGCACGAGGATCCAGAACAACATAGTCAGCAGCGAGTCAAGCATGAGCCGCACGACGTCGCGCGTTGCCGTGCGTTGCTTGCGAAAGATGAGACTCACGAGCGGCGTGAGCCAGCAGTTGGCGACGAGCAGGAGAGAAGCGAGCCGGTTGATCCACTCGCGGGTGACGAGGCGGCTGATCTTCTCAGCTTCGTACGTCTGAAGGGCGAGGTCGAGCGCGAGTTCCAGGTCATGAATCCCGAGTCCGAGCAGAGCGAAGCGCCTCGCGCACGCGTTCGCCGGTGGTATTTGCGCTGTCGACGCCTCGGGCTTTGAGAACACTAACGCGCAATAGCGCAGGCAACAGAAGAGCACATAGAAGAGCGCGAGTCCGTGGAGCCCGGCGTTTGTGCCGCCGACGGCAGCGACTGCCGGGAGGAAGGCGGTGACCGAGTCTCCAAGGTATGACACCATCGTGCGCGCTTTTACGCTCGCGTCGACATACGCGAAGAGCGCCGCCTGAAAGGCGTACGCGAGTATGATCGCGATGTGCATGAGGAGCACCGCGAGCCAACAGCAGAAGAACGCTGATGAGTGGTGGCGATCGGGCGAAGGCTGAGGCTGGGCGAGGACGATGTCGATTGACGGCCCAAGTGGAGCTGCGCTCACAGCTGACGGAGCAGGCGCCACATCGCTGGTGTGTTCATTCGCAGTTTCTGCAGGAGCCACATCGCTGGTGTGTTCACTCGCAGTTTCTGCAGGAGCCGCATCGCTAGTCTGTACGCTTGAGGTGTCCGCGGGCTCCATCACGGTGGTCGACTGCGCAGTATCACACGGTAGGGGAAGAGAAGGAGCGACTGGCGCCGTCAGAGCCACGACAAGGCCGTGGCAGCTTTGGCGACTGGTTGCACAGGAGCATAACGGCAAAGCCGCCAATGACTAACCAACAGCATGTAACTTCAACATGCTGCTAGATAGGCCGCGGATCTTCGACGCGCAACCCAGATATGTTGTCACGCTGTTCTGTTGCACTCGAGAAACTCTCTCTCCCTCTCTCTCTCCCTCCCCCTTGACTGCTGCTCGACAGCAGTGTGCGACAGCACACGCTTCTTCCTGGCGCTCGAAGCACGCGGCGCGCGAATAGTTCCAGCTTGCCGGGAACGAAGACGACGCGATCTCGAACGTGAGCAGGTCGAGCGAAACGAACGGCACCTTGTGACTGAAGAAGCAAACCGCCTATCACAGCAAGAACTCTTACAAGAGCCAGCGGGCCTTTCATGCACCTCATGCAGCACCATTGCTTGTGACTGAAGCAAACTGACAAGGCGCCTCGCCCAGTATAGAGCGAAATCACATGCAAGAAGTGAGCTTCGCTAGCGAGCCAACTCGGGATAGATAGCACAGGATGTCTTGCGCTCACGTCTCGCAGAGAAGAAGACTCCACGGAATGCTTCATCCGAATGCGATGGATCTGCTCGCTGCCGACGCAGCGTCACCACAATGCGGTGGATCTTCTCGCTGGTGACACCAGCACGAAAATCCATCCTTTCAAAACCGGTTCTTGGATTTTCGTGTCTAGATCTGAAAAACCTCTCAAATAGCACTTGCAGGAACATGCTATTTGAAAGGTTTCCAGTTTTGCAGTCCGGACTTTTGCTGGGTACGACCTGAATACTAGCCCCTTTACTCAGCGAACGCAAGCGCTAATGTAGTGTTCCGAAAATAGACGCAGATGAGGGCTAGGGCGAGCGACAACCACATGTTTCGACCCCAGCCACTTGCTCGAAAGTGGTGTGGCGCGGAAGCAAGTGCAAGTATGAAAGTGCGGCGAGGCGCTGTACAATTGTGTGGCACGGTCATGGAAAATTTAGGTGCGAATGGTGTGTCACACCTGCTCGAACTGGACATTTTTGTAATGCGAATAATGGCAATCGATGTTTGGGAGCTTCATGGAGCGCTCGAGCCTGGGATTGAAGCCGTCTAGCACGCATTGCTACGATAGCATGTTTTCCGTTTGATCGCAGTGTGCAGCGGTATGTGCATGTGGAGCTGTAGAGGCCTCGACGCGTGATAAGCGCATTTGCGTTCCTCGCACTTAAGAGACGCAAACCTCACCATCGAGGTTTTGTGCAGTCAGCGATGAGGTTTTATTTCGCGTGAGAATTTGACATTGACATGCGGGAGTAGGCTTCACGAATCGACTTTTCGCTTCTAAACCTCAGCAATGAGGTTTTTCGTGTGGGGAGATGGGGCGTTCGGGACGGAGGTGCGCTTTCGGGAGGGGTGTCTCAGCGCCGTTTTCTCTCGCTCCGAGTATGTGGTGTCTTTGCTCACACCAAACCAACCACACACACACACACAGGCACACACAGTACCAAGGCGAGAGCGCGCGCGCGAACCGAGCGAGCGAGCGATTCTCGTGCTTAGTTTTGATCTTGGCTGTTGCCTCACGGATCAGTTCTCCCCTCTCGTCTCCACCACCTTCGACCACTTTCGCCAACTCGCTCGCTCGCTGTCAGCAGGGTACTCCGTTCTCGACTCTCGCCTCGGAAAAAAAGCAAGCCCCCAACCTCCCACAAGCCAAGCAGCGCACAGCGCGTAGTTCGCCCCTCCCACCAGCTCCAGTGTCCCCCATTCTCTCGGCCACTATGCTGCTCTCGGCGATGGACCACCTCAACTACTACGCGATGCCCAAGGAGAGCAGCTACCTGCAACAGCTCGACGTGGCGAACGACGTCACGGGCGGCGGCTACGGCGACCTCCCGGCGGACGAGCCGTACCTGAACGAGGAGAACAGTCCCAAGAACGGCACCAAGTCGTCGCTCTACAAAACGGAGCTCTGCAAGCGCTTCTCCGAGTTCGGCAACTGTCGCTACGGAGGTGCGTGTGTGTGTGCGCGCGCTCCTGTGTGTATGTGTGTTACACCATCCGTTACACGTCGCATGACACTAACTCGTCTTTCGCTCTCTTGCGGTATGCCTCATCAGCCAAGTGCCAGTTCGCGCACGGCCTCGCGGAACTGCGCCACGTCGTGCGCCACCCCAAGTACAAGACGACCAAGTGCAAGTCGTACTGGGGCTCGGGCCACTGCCCGTACGGCAGCCGCTGCCGCTTCATCCACGAAGAGGTGGAGGGCTACTCGGCGCCGCAGTACTCGCCGCAGGGCTCCATGGGCTCGATGTTCATGGGTGAGAAGGACCACCTGCGCCTTGGCTCGCTCGGCGCCGTGTCGCCGTTCGCGGACCTCGGCGGCGTCGCGGGGTCTTCCGCGCCAACGGCAGGCAACAACTACCTGTACGGCGGCGAGCCGCACCACCACCACCACCACTCGCAGCCGCACCAGCACCTGGGTGGCGGCGCCATGCCGTCGTACCCGAAGGACTACTCCTTATTGTCGCCGTTCGACAAGAGTGCCTGGGGCACCTCTGCGCGAACGGCGTCCAAGCTAACTTATGCGGGCGACCTCCACTACCCCACGCACCACCAGCAGCAGCAGCAGCTCCCGCTTCACCACCACCACCAGCAGCCGCAGTACGCGTTTGGCGCGTCGCAGTCGGTGGGTCCGATTGGCGGGATGCCGCTCGGGTCCCCGACGCACCGCCAGCAGCAGCAGCACGCGCCCTTCCACCACCACCACCGTAGCCACAGCAGCGGCAGCACCGGCGGCAACCAGTCGAGCTACCCGGACCTTCAGGATGCCATCGACGCATTGATGAAGTTCTCGCTCGCGCAGGACAACGACGACGATGACGACGCTCACCACCACCCGCACCACCGCGTGGTGGCGAACACGTCCTCGGCGGAGAACAACGCGGCGGAGTTTGGCGGTGCGGACGCGGACGCCCTCGGCGCGTCGAGCGCGAGCGCGAAGAGCGTCAGCGCTGGCGCGGCGGCGGCCAAGTCGAAGGCGGACTTCGCGCTCGAGGCCGACGATCTCTGGAAGGACTTCCCGGCGTCCGTGCAGGCGTCCGTGGAGAAGCTGGACGCGTCGAGCTGGGCGGCGTCGGGCCTCTCGCTGAACCTCGAGTCGATGAAGCCGTTCGACGTGAACGAGAAGAAGGCGGCGGCGGGCAGCGGCAGCGGGTCGGGCAGCGAGCACAGCCCGCGGCTGAGCGTGTTCGAGCGCTTCCACTAGGGAACTTGCTGGCGCCCGCTGCGGCTGTCCATTCGCCCGTCCACCGGCCGGGCGTTGCGCCCGCCAGCCTGTTCGCCTGCCCAGCTGTGATATGTATGCGCGTTCGGCGCTCGTCCGGTCCCGCGCTGCCGGTGCGTCGAAGCACGCACGCGTGCGTGCGTGTGTGTGTGCTGGTCCCCCGCCCACCACCACCAGCCCTATTTACATCCCCATATAAATATTACTATTATGTGCCATCCGCACCATCGACCCAGCCGTCGCCGTGCTCACGCGCTCTTCTTCACTGGCGGCGCCGCCTTGCGCTTGGGGGACTTGGGCTTCTTGGGCTTGGCGGCCGCGGCGCCCACCGCGTGCAGGTGCTTGACGCGCTCGCGCTGCTCGGCGAGGATCTCGGCCTGCGTGCGCTGCACCGCCTTGGCCGTTGGCACCGCGATGTCGGGCTTCTTCTTGGGGCGCCGGTCGGGCAGCACCACCATGCGGCGGCGCGCCGCCCAGGCGCGGCAGAACCGGATGAGCGCCCAGAGGCACGGGCACGTGAAGACCATCGTGTACACGGACGCGAGCATGATGGTGTCTGTGGGGAAGGAGTGGTGAGCGTCCGCTTCCTCGCGCGCACCAGCTGGCAGAGAGGCGACGCACTGATGTCCCTGTCCTGCAGCTGCAGAATGAGCAGCAGCATCCCGAGCGCGTAGAGCACGCCGAGGACGCGGATCGCGATCTCCACCTTCTCCATGGCGGGAGTGATGGTCACGGCAACAGTCGCCACGAAAATGCGCCAATGGCCCGCCGGAGTGACTGGTCGAGGCGCACGGCATCGCGCAGCTCAGCTCGGCTCGACTCGGCTCGGCTCGGCTCGTAGCGGAGGCGCGCAAGGCGTAGGGCGCCACCGCGGATGCTCGACCGCGACTCCAGCGAGCAGCGACGCCTCCGTGCACGCGCATGGCGGCATGCAGTTCGCAGACCATGCGGTCGTATACATCTGTAGTGATATAAACAAGGTAGCGTTGCATTCGAACTTTAGCGAGTGGTGCCGGTTCTCGTGATTGCTTTGGGTGAGTGGAGTGAGGACGGAAGCACACCACCAGAGAGCATGCGGCGCTTCTCGACCGCGGCTACCGCCAGTGACGCGCCGGCCGCCGTCGCCGCCGTCGCCGCGCGCCGCTTTGCGCTCCCCTCGCTCTTCCAGCAGGCGCCGATCGGTGCGCTTCTGCCTCGCCAGACCTTGCCTCGACTGGTTAAAAACGCGCTTTTTAACGCATGCTATCGTCATCAGCGGAGCTGCCCGAGCTGCAGACGCTTGGCGCCGTGCAGCGGCTCGCGGAGCAGCTGCCGCAGGCGCCGGCGCCCAAGCGACTGCTCGTAGGCGGCGGCGACGATGACGCGCCGGGACTGACGCGCTGGCTGCAGCGCTACCAGGCGGAGAAGCAGTGGGACGTGGCGGCGCAGGTCGACAAGGTGCGCTGCTTCTCTCTGAAGGACACTAGGAGGCGTCTACAGCGAGCTGCGCTCACGCTTGACGCGCACGTGCGCTGCAGCAAGCGTTCGAGACGCTCGTGAACGACTGCGTGGCGTACATTAAGGCGGTGGAAGACGCCGCGTGGGCGGCAGCCGGCGCGGTGGACGCCACTAGTAGCGCCGACGCACATGTGGAGGCGCTGCAGGTGCAGCTGGCGAGAGCCAAGTGCGCTGGCGCCGCTGCAAGCTTCGATCTGCTGGACAAGGACAAGGACGGCGCAGTGGCGCTGGCGCAGGCACAGCAGCTCTTGGAGGTGCTCGCCGGCGGCAGCACGGCCGCGTGGCTGCAGAGTGCGTGGCGCGCAGCGCATCATTGACAGTTAGGATCTGGATCCCGAGCTTAGCTGGGCCTTGGTGTGTGCGTGTGACAGAGCAATTCGAACTGGTCGACGCGGACAGCGACAACGCTGTGAACGAGGCCGAGTCGAAGCGCATCCTGGACACGATGATCGACGTCCAGAAGGCGGTGCTCGCCGAGCTCTTCGCGCTGCATGTACGGGAGCATTGTAGTGTGCTTGGGCAGATTATCGCACCGTCATCGAGAGTCAGGTAGAGGGTACTGGCTCCTGACGTGATGCATTTCTTTCTTGTGCGAGTAGGTCTCGAGCCTCCCGAAGAAGCATGACAAGCTGCTGCTCAAGAGCATGAACGAGACGAACTGGGCGGTGAAGATCCCGGAGAAGGTGCGCTGCGTCTTCCATTTCGCCGACAAGGAGGACGACGACGGCAAGCTCGTAGGCTGGGAGGCGTTCAAGGCGTCGCAGGTGCGTTCCTGAGCAGATTTTCCTGGTTGTCGCAATGGTTGTTGGTATGGCGTTGTGACGCAGCGCGAACCCAAATGGAGCAGGAAGCGGAGCTGGAGGAACTCGACCGGATCATCGCTGTGTACGCAAAGGGGCACTACGATGAGCGGTGCGTCGGTCGTTCAGGAGAGGAATGATCGTCAGTTGTAGGAGAGCTCATTGGTGACGGTGATGGCGTATTGTGGTGCATACGATGGGACGGCAGAACGACGTTCTACGAGCGCAAGCGCGAGCGCCGCAACACGCGCATCAAGGGCCTCTTGCTGGGCACGGCGCTCGCGGTCTCCGACTACATCGCGGCGTTCATCTGAGGTGTTGCGAACTGACCGACAGCAAATAGACAACTATCGACCGCGAAAACGCGCCGAGCCTTCCGAGTGCGTTTGTCCGCCCGACGTGTCACGCTATCCTCGTGACACTCGGAGCATGTGTCACCGAGCAGCCCTTGCTAGTTGGCTTCCTCGGAGCTTCCTGAGATCGTGGGTGGGTGCAACTCAGGTCACCGAGAGAAAATCCACTTGAGCTCAGTATGCCGCCCTCCGTTACAAAGTGTCATTCGCCAATTAGCCGGACCTCCAAGGACCTCCTCCCACCATGAAGCCGTTCCGACTGCTGCTGCTCGCAGCCGCCGCCTGCGCGCTCCACACCGTCGCCGACGCCGCGCACCACCACCACCACCACAAGCACCACGACCATCACTCTCACAGCGCCAAGCACGCAAGCAAGCAGCTCTTCCGTGTGCAGACGCGCAAGTCGCTTCTCGAGCGCGCGGCGCTCGACGTCTGGAGCGTGCATGTGGCCAGCGGCAATGACGGCAACAGCGACCCGCTGGTGGACGCCAAAGTGTACGCGACTCCAGCGGCCATGAAAGCGCTCGAGCGCCGCGCTGGAAGCGCGCACCACCACACGACAATCCGCGTCTCCCAGCATGGTCACACCAAAACCGTGACGGTGGACAACTCGAACCAGAGCGCGAGCGACTGGATGCTCGAGATCGTGGAGGAGGAGAAGGAACTGGCGGCGCGGATCGACAAGGACCGCGCGGACGTTGCGGCGTGTCTGAACCGCACGGCGGGCTTCATGGAGCAGCTCAAGCAGCCAACTGCGCCAAATGCGCTGTACACGCAGAGCGCGTTCTTTGACTGCTTCCGGCCGCACGACCAGGTGTTCGCGTTCCTTGACGCGATGGCGGCGCAGAATAGCGGGATCATGACCAAGCTGCCGAACATCTCGACCACGTTCGAGGGGCGCGCGATCCCAGCATACCGCCTGTCGACGACCACTGCGACGCCCACCGGCGCTTCGGTAAACCTAAAGAAGACGATCTACGTGCAGTCGCTGATCCACGCCCGCGAGTGGCAGGCGGGCTCGTCGACGTTCTACACGATCGCGCACATGGTGGACGAGCTGCGGCGCGGAACCGCGCACACGAAGAAACTCTTCGACGCGTTCGACTGGTACTTTGTGCCGATCGTCAACGTCGACGGGTACATCTACACGGCCACGGGGGACCGCTACTGGCGCACGAACCGCCGTCTACTTGACTCGAAAGGGAACTCGATCGCGGGCGTCGATCTGAACCGCAACTTTGGTCCCGACAAGTACTTTAACCTCGATCCTAAGATCGTCGACGAAGAGACGTATCCTGGCGAGAAGCCACTCAGTGAGCCGGCGACCGCGGGGATCTTCCAGTTCGTCACCGGCCTCGAGAACCTCGCTGGCATCGTTGACATGCACACGTTCGGCGGCGAAGTTCTGCGTCCGTTCAGCAACCACCGGAGTGAGGCACCAGCGCCGTTCGGCCCGCAGCTGAAGAAGCTCGCGGCGAGTGTCACCGAGGCGCTCTCAACGCACGCCAAGAAGCCGTACGTGAGCAAGACCGGGGCGGACCTGTACGAAGCCTATGGGTGCTTCGACGACGGCATGTTTATGGCGCTCAACTACACCGTGCCGTCGATCACGGTCGAGGTCGAGGGCGACGACTTCATCGTGCCGCAGAGCTCGATCCGGCGCGTGGGCAGCAACATCTTCCACGGCCTCGTGCGCTTCGCACTGGAGGCAGCGAGCTACCAGAAGATGGTCGACAGCATGGACTCGTCCGACTCGTCGGATGATGCGTACTAGACGCAGGCATCAACGAGAAGAGAGAGACGTGTAGTGTATCTGCTTGATAGAGCCACATACTCACCCACATACCCACCCACCCGCTCACTCACCAGAGCATTGGTTGTCAATCATCGAAAGTTCAACCTCGTGATGCCAAAAGCTGCTTGATTGTCAAAACCCGAGCATACAATTCCCGATATAGTGTGTTCTCTTTTGTCGCTCATTCCCGTCTCTGACGTCACTCCAACCGCCACACTGCCCCCTCGACTGTCCTCACCTCTGGTCATTCGCGATTCCGCCGCTCAAGTCTCAAGGGACCACGAGCAGCAACAGCAACAGCAGCTAGCAGAACTAGGCGATGACAGCCACAGAGAAGTCGACGCTGCTGCGACATGCTGTGGGAGCAGCCCCGGGCCACGGGCAGCGCGGCTCGGCGCTCTCGTCGTTTCTCGGGCTCGCAACGACAATGATGGGCGCGTGCATCCTGACGCTGCCCGGCACGGTGGCGGCCGTGGGCGTGGTGCCTGCTGTGCTCATCTTCGCGCTCGCGGCCAGCATCACTTACGTGTCGTTCGAGATGATCACCGCCGCGTGCGACATCGCCGACGCGTTCTCGTACGAGGCGCTGAGCTCGCGGCTCTTTGGTGCCGCGGGCGTCTGGGGCGTGCGTCTGCTTACGCTCGTGCTGCTCTTCGGCTCGATCGTCATGTACATGGTCATCGCCATGGACCTGTTCGAGCCGTTCGTCGTGGGCGCGCTCTCGCGCAGCGCGATCGGCGCGCTATTCGCGGCTATCGCCGTACCGCTCTGCCTCCCGGAGACAATCCATGAGCTGCGGTACATGAACATGCTCGTCATCCTCTGCGTGCTCTACATCCTCTTCGCACTCGCAGTGCGCACGGCACAGGGTGACCCGGAACTCGCGACGCGCGTCGCGCCGGAGGACGTCGCGGCCACGCACTTCACATCCGGGGCGGCGGCGGTCGCCTATGCGCTGCCAATCATCTCGCTCAGCTTCGCGTGTCAGCTCAATGTGCCGCGCGCGTACGAGGAGATCCACGACAAGCAGGCGATGAAGCGCGTGCACCAGGCACTTGTGGGCGTCGGGTTCGTCGTGTACGTCGCGTTCGCGGTCCTCGGCTACGTGTGCTTCGGCGGACGCCCGCCGAGCGATATCCTCACGGGCTTCCGCGCCGACGACACGCTCATTAATGGCGCGCGGCTTTGCCTCGGCGCGAGCATGGTGCTCAAGACGCCCATGACATTCCAGCCGCTGCGCCAGGCCGTGGAGCTCACGTTCCTCGGCCACGACCGCGAGAGCCTCACGTTCCGCGCCGCCATCACGTCGTTGTTCATGGTCGTGGCGCTCCTTCTGGCGGTCTACTCGCGCGATCTCGGCGTCGTCATGTCGTTCATTGGTGCGCTCGCGGGCAACCTGCTCACGATCACGGTGCCAGGGCTGTTCCTGTACGAGGCGTGCCGCAGCTTCGTGTTCGACTCGTCTGGCGCGACTAACCGCAAGCTCGCGGTCGCCATGGCCGTCACGGGCGTCGTCTTCTCCGCCGTGTCGCTCGCGTACTTGGCGTACAACGCGGTCGCGAATTGAGAGCAGAGAAGGAAGGAAGCGAGCGAGGAATGAGAAGTGAGGACGTAAGGTGCTTGAAAGTGCACAGTATAGAGACCGCTTTTGCTGCTAGAGGCCTAGAGTTAAGAGTTGGTGGCGTGACGGGAAGCTCAGCAAAGCGCGCGGGTATGTAACTTCGTCGAGAAGGTGGAGAGTGCGTAGGAAGCTACTTCATGCCGAAGCCGAAGAGCTTCTGGTTGAAGCCCTCCTTCGCCTTGTGCTGCTTGTCGCGCAGCAGCACGACGGTGCAGCAGACCGTGCAGAGGCGTCCGGTCACGGCCGCTTCCTTGCCGGTCTGCTTGTACTTGAGCGGGTCGCCGCCCTCCTGCAGCTTGGCAGCGATCTCCGCCGCCTTCTGCGAGTCGTTCTTGCACACTGCGCGGCCGCAGAGGTTGCAGTCCCGGAGCGTCTCGAGCAGCCCCTTGGGGTTCTTGCAGATCTTGCAGCTCTTGCGCACGACGGTCGCAGGCGCCGCCTGCGTGCCCTCCTTCATCGAGCACACGAGGCGCACGAGCGCCTTCTTCGGGATCACGTCGCCCACGGTCGCGCCGTTGTGATCCGGCACGTTGATGGACGCGCCGGCCGCGACGAGCGCGCCGCCGATCTCCAGCAGGTTGCGCTCCATGGCCATGTGCAAGTACGTCGTCGTGCCGTTAAGCAGCGCGTTAAGCACCGCAGGCTCCATGGCGGCGACGAGCAGCCGCGCGATACTCGCGTTGTCCTGGCGTGCCGTGAGGATGTGGATCGCCAGCGGCGTCTGGCCGCGCACGTTGAGCGCGTGGACGCTGGCGCCTGCCGCGAGCAGCAGTTCGACCATCTCCGGCGCGCTCTCCTTGGCCGAGCTCGCGGCCACGTGCAGCGCCGTGTTCGTGTGGCGGTCGCCGGCGTTCACGTGGTCCTGCACGCGCGGGAGCTTGGCGAGCGCGCGCAGCACGTCGATGTGGCCCTTGCGTACGGCGATGTGGAGCGCCGTCTGGTTGTTCTTGCGGTCGCGCAGCTGCAGGATGCTCGCGGACGAGAAGGACGACGGCCGCGGCGCGTAGCTCTCGTCCAGCGACGACGGCGACGGCAGCGCGTCCAGCGCGAGCGCGCCGCCGTCGGGGCTGTCCGGCTGCTCGCTCTCGTCCGCCAGCGGGTCGTGCAGGTCGTAGCCGTACTTCTGCAGCGTGGAGATGAGCAGCTTGGCCCTGGCGTGGTCCTTGCCCAGTACGTCCTCGGCGCTGGCGCGCGACGGCGCGGCGCTGAGGCTGCTGCGGTCAGCGGCGCTGGCGGCGGCGGGCGCGGCGGCGGCGGCGGCGTCCATCGCTGGTGGCAGCAGGTTATGTGTGCGAAGAGCTCCAAATGAAGAAGAGTAAGAACGCACTGTTTTGAGAGGACGCGACGCGCATAAGTACGAGTAAGAAACTTGATTCGATTCGATTCGACAAAGCGCGAGAAACTAAAAATTGGCGGCGCAAGAGAAAGGCCGGCACGTCCGGATTGGCGGCGCCGCACTGTAATGCACTTAACTCATCGGCGCACTTAAGCGAAGAGCTGCGAGGCGCTGAGTATAACCCACCTCGCTTTGGGTTTATTCACTCACCCACCCACCCTCCAAATGGCGCAACAGCTCTGGCGCAGCGCGAGCGCCGCCGACTGGAGCGCCGCGCTCGCGTCCTACGACGCCACGATCACGTCGCTGCAGGTAGCGAGCGCCGCGTGCTGCTGGCATGTGGATAGAACGCTTGGCCAAGCTTTCTCGTGCTTCTCTCCAGAAAGACCGGCTCGTGGAGCTCGATGAGTGGATGCAGCGGACACTGCCGCAGACGCTGCGCGCGCGCGAGCCGTCGCCGTATATCACGCAGGCGGAGCTCGCGCAGCTCATGCGCTGGAAGCTCACGAAAGGCAAGTGGTGCGTTGCGCTCGCGTGTCGCATGGAAGAGGTTAGCAACCTGCTGCTCACCGCCAGAGCATCATCGCCGGTGCAGGCGGCCGCAGCTCATGAAGTTCGTCGACGGACTCGCGGACGCAGCGGTGCGCGCCGCGTCCGCCGAGGCGTTCGCGGAGCTGCGCGGCGGGTCGCTCATGAGTGCCGTGCAAGCGCTTTCGGCGCTCAAAGGGGTGCGATATGAAGCTAAAAGGCGGTCGGTAGCCTCCTGCTCATGAGACTTCGCGCGGCGCGACTGCAGGTCGGGCCTGCGACGGCGTCGGCGGTGCTGGCGGCGTACGATAACAAAGCGCCGTTCATGGGCGACGAAGCGCTCGAGGCGATCGCGCGTAGGACCAGCTCACCTTTTTGCGAGGGCTATAGGCGATGAGATGGCGAGAGAGCTTTGTGCGCTGATGTGGCGGTTGTCCTGCGGCTTCGCAGACGTCATTGGCGCGCGCAAGTACACGCTGAGCCACTACATGGCGTTCGCGGAGGAGATGGAAGCGAAAGCCAAGTGGCTCAATGAACAGAGTGAAGGTGACAGCCACAGCGAGGACGACGGCTGGAGCGCCGAGCGCGTGCAGCTCGCTCTCTACGCGGCTGCGCACAGCAGCAGCACGCCGACGAAAGCGAAGGCGTCAGGTACTAAGAAGCGAGCGCCAGCAGCCAGCAAGAAAGCATCGGGCGACAACGAAGTCGCCGAGAAGAGCGGAGAGGAAGCGAGCTCAGGGATGGTGACTCGCAAGCGGCGCCGCGTGGGCAAGCAATAGTCCCGACTGCGACGGCGTGGAGCACCTATGAACATTGCGTTCTTCGTGTCTAAGCAACGAGTGCCATCATCTTTGGTGTCCAAGCTACTTTCTCTTCCTCCTCCTTGCTCGCATGCTTTCATGCTCTAAATGATGCCGAGCACGCGCAGGCGACTGTCGTACTCGTTGCGGCCGATGTAGCTCCCGATGAGCGAACGCTCGCCGCCATTGAAGGCGTGACGCCCGTGCATCACGCGCTGGTTGTCCACTACGATCATCTCGCCCACGCGCAGCTTGAGCGTGGCCTCCAAGGACTCGTCGCGCATGATCTCCATGAGCGCACGGTGGTGGCGGTAGAACTGCTCTACCGCGGCGAACGACAGGTGCGTCAGCGGCGCGCGGTCGTAGTCGTTGTGGCGGAACTGCACGACGTTGCCGGCATGGTCGAGCTTGATGATTGGCTCCATGGTCGCGAGATGCGCGTCGTTGTCGAAGTGGTGGTAGTTGACGGGCGTGGTCGAAAGGAAGCGGAAGGCCTCTGGGTTCTGCGCGCGCAGCCGCTCGACGACGTTGAACGCGTCGATGTAGCGGCTCTCCCCGCCCTCGCCTGCCTGCGCGATGCAGTTAAAGATCTGCAGTCCCGGCGGGTCGCGCATGTACGTGCCGTCCGTGTGGTGCAACAGCTCGAGGTTCGTCGACGCCGTGTCGTTGTACTCCTGATCCTCGGTCTGCGGGTTCGTGGTCCACATCTCGCCGTAGATCGTGCGCAGCACGAAGCCGATCTTGCGCGAGAAGCGCTCGGTCTCGTCCATCGACGACGGCGTCCCCGTGACCATCACGAGTCCGTACTTGTACAGGTCCGTCATCATCGGCTTGAGGTCCACCATGGTCGCCGCGAAGTCGTGCTTGGGGAGCTCGACCGATCGGTCCCAGAGCGTGCGCGTCGTGAGCGTCTGCTGACGCAGGTTGTACGGGTACGGGCCGAGGTCGCTCGAGTACGCGTTCTCGCGCAGCCACTGCGGGTCGAAGCTGCTCGCGCGGCATGGTGTTCCTTTCTAAAGCATGACAGCATGCGCGAGTCAGTCGAGCGCCGCGATGGCAGCGATGCATTCCATCTACCAATCTCAACGCACCACGCTGTCGTCCCACGCAATGGCCACGTCGCCTGCTGCGCTGACCTCGAGCTTGCTAAACGTCGGCGCGAGTGCGATGGACGCCGTGTCGATCTGGCGCTGCTTGGTCTCCGGGTGCAGACAATCGGGACATGTGCAGTGGTCGCGCAGCCAGAGCGTGTGGAACTTGGCGGAGAAGCCGTCCTGCCACGTCACGGCCACCGCTCGCTCGTCCGCGAGCTCCTGCACGCGCGCGATGGCCGCTGGCGACGAGCTGGAGGCGAACGAGCGTGAGAGGCGGTGCGGAGCATTTGCAGCGGCGACGTTCGAGGTGCTGGCGCGCAGCAGCGAGCGAAGCGGGTGGGCGAGGCGCATGTGTGTATGTGTGTTTCTCACTGTGTGTCGGAGATTTGAGCTCTCGGCGGCGCGTTGCTTTGTGAGCGGAGAGGGGTCGGTCGAGAGCACGCGCTGAGCTGAGCACTCGAGTTCCTGGTTCTGCACGCGCGCGTCACACCAACAGCACTTCAAGCGTAGGGATAAGATTGCGAGTCGCAAGATGGTCGAGCGGACTTGGAGTCAAAGTCTTGATGGAGATGTGAGGTCTCCAAGCTAGCAGTTGCTAACGAGCGGGAGTGGATTGCTTGCTGGGGGTTTGATGGACATCGCGAGCGAGTTGCCTCAAGAGGTCTCGAGCGTCTCCTTGGCATCGAGTTCAAGAACCTGTTGATGCAGTCAACATGTCCGATTTGCTTGCGTGTCGCTTTTTGAATCGGCCACCAAATGGTACGCTGTGCCATTGAATGTGGGCCACACTATGGCGTAATACGTCGCCTGCACTATCCGGTCGACCGACGTTCGCGGAAAGATACGCCACCTCAGCACGACACGTGGCTTCCTGTGCGCTTGCACCTGCTTCCAGTATGCAGCGGACCTGCTCCCGAACCTATACAAACACTGCTTAAGCAGCCAACCTTCTCAGCGTCTGCGGAAATGGAAGCTCGCACCAGCATTTCCGCGTTTTGTATCGCGATGTCAGCACACAGTTGGTCCCAATGGCTGTATCAAAAAGCGATCCGAGCCCGAGACAGCAAGCACAGCAAGCGCAAGTGCAAGGGTCGCTCTCATTCGCATTTCGGCCGGCTCCCGCGCAGACAGACCGCAGTAGCCCTTCCGCAAGATGCTCGCGAAGCGCTTTTTGACGAAGGCGCTGGCGCTTTTCGCCGCCGTGGCGCTCGTGTCCGGCGCCGCCACGTCGTTCGAGGAGGAGGAGGACGTGCTCGTGCTCACGGACGACAACATCGACGAGGCGATCACGAGCCACGAGACGCTGCTCGTGGAGTTCTACGCGCCGTGGTGCGGCCACTGCAAGAACCTCGCGCCCGAGTACGCCAAGGCGGCCAAGGCGCTGCTTGAGAACGACCCGCCCATCCGCATCGCCAAGGTGGACGCCACGGCGCAGACCAAGTCCGGCGAGCGCTTCGGCATCCAGGGCTTCCCGACGCTCAAGTTCTTCAAGGGCGACGTGGCGTCCCCGAAGGACTACGACGGTGGCCGCACGGCGGACGAGATCCAGCGCTGGGTGCTCAAGAAGTCGGGTCCGGCGGTCAAGATCGTCGACTCGGCGGCCGACCTCGAGGAGATCAAGGAGGCGAACGACGTGGTCGTGTTCGCGGTCGTGGACGCGGTCGAGGGCGAGGCGCGTTCGCTCCTCGAGAAGGTCGCGGACGCCACGGACCTCGCGGTCGTGGTGGCGTCGACGAGCAAGACGGTGTCCCCGGATGCGGCGGACGTGAACAAGGTTGTGCTGTACAAGAAGTTCGACGAGGGCAAGAACGTGTACGAGGGCGCGTTCACGCAGGAGGGTGTCGCGGCGTTTGTTAAGGCGAACGCCAAGCCGCTCGTGGTCACGTTCTCGCAGGAGAAGGCGCCGATGATCTTCGGCGGCGACATCAACGAGCACGTGCTCGTGTTCGCGGACACGTCGAAGGACTACGTGCCGGCGCTCGAGACGGCGCTCAAGGTCGGCGCGAAGGCGAACAAGGGCAAGCTGCTGCACGTGATCGTGCCGTTCACGGAGACGCGCATTGTCGAGTACTTTGGCGTGAAGGAGGAGGACCTGCCGGCGATTGTTGTCGTGAACATGGGCGCGGGCATGAAGAAGTACGAGTTCGAGGCCAAGGGCGACGCGGTCATCGGCAAGCTCGAGTCGACGTTCGGCGACGAGCTCGCGGCGTTCGAGAAGCGCTACATCGCGGGTGAGGTGGCGCCGACGCTCAAGTCGGCCGAGCCTGTGGATGACAGCGACGAGGCCGTCAAGGTGCTCGTGGGCAAGCAGTTCAACGAGCGCGTGATCGACAACGAGCAGGACGTGCTCGTGGAGTTCTACGCGCCGTGGTGCGGCCACTGCAAGGCGCTCGCGCCCAAGTACGAGGAGCTCGCGGAGGCGTTCGCGGACGTCAAGTCGATTGTGATCGCCAAGATGGACGCGACGGAGAACGAGGTGGACCACCCGGGCGTGGACATCAAGGGCTTCCCGACGATCCTCTTCTTCCCGGCCAAGGACAAGCAGAACCCGATCACGTACGACGGCGCGCGCGACGTCGACGGCATGACCGAGTTCCTCAAGAAGCACGCGCAGAAGTTCGACCTCGACGGCGAGCAGCACGGCGTGGGCCACGAGGAGCTGTAAGCGCCTGCACGGCTACAGTAGCACATCTTCTTGCTGCTGATGGAAGTGGAAGTGAGCGAGTGAGTGTGAGTGGCTGTCAGGGCAGTCGAGCTCTCGGCGATCAGACTGAGGTAGCTTTCGATAGGTATCATCCAATATGGCACGGCGTTCATTCACACCCACGCGCTTCCGTCGTGCTGCTTCTGGTGCTCGTGCTGCTGGTGATGTTTGAGACTGATGGACAAGTCTGCGCCACGAACGCCAGCACGTTCGCGACCGTGAAAGTGCGCGTCTCGAGCGCTACTGGCGCCGCTGACGCTGTTCGAAGGAACGCAAAGACGCTCGGTAGCCGAGCAAAGTGGACGCCCAGAGGCGTGGCATCCACTTCATCCACATTTACCTTGGCGAAGGCGATGGGAGCGATGTCCGCATCGATGCCGTCGAAAACGACGCGCGCCGCTTGCTCGTAGACACCCGCGAACTCGCGGCAGGTGTAGCAGCGCGGCGACCACAAGCTCACAACCACGTCGCGCTCTTGCTGCTGCTCGAGGATCCACCGCGTCCTGTCGACGTTGTGCACGACCACGCGCTGCTGCCAATGGAGTTCCCACGGCGACAGCGCGCTGCTCTCGCTTTCGATGTCTATGCTCTGGAGCTCTCGCTGGCCATCAGACGGCGAAGCAGTAGCGGGCACTGCGATGTCTGCGAGCACGTGCTCAAAGGCCCCGTCGTACACTTCCTCACCCTCATCGAGCACCGCGGTTCTGAAGATCATTGGGAACTGGTCGTCGAGCAGCGCGCCGAACTCGTCCCGGAAGCGTGACGTCTCGACGGCAGCGAGCAGGTCGCGACCAAAGATTGGGAACCGCGTCGCTGGCGCGCCGACATCTCTGACGATCAGCAGCGTGGGCAGGTGCCGCTCGCGCACGAAGAGCGAGTTGCGCAGTGTCGTCTCGTTCGCTGGCACGTACACGAAGCGCACTGGCGCGCTGCTGATCAATGAACTCGCGTACGGGAGCGCCAGCTCATAGAGTTGCGCGAGCAGTTCCTGGTGCTGGATGAGCGAGTCGTTCGAGAAGAGCAGCACGTGCGCGGCAGCGGTCGCGTCGTACAAGAAGTTGGGGAAGCGCGGCGAGTACGTGGACACGGCACTGTACTTGTTCGCCCCCAGGAAGCTCAGGATCGCGCTCTTGCGCCAGAGTCCGCCGTACACTGTGCGCGCGGCGCCAAAGTCGCGGAAGACCACGAGCGACGGGATCCGCTGCTGCTCGACCTCGTCATCGAGCAGCGCGCGGTTGGTGCTCACGGCGAAGGTACTCGCGCTGGAGTCAGTCTGTGCCAGCGAGATGGCATCCAAGTACGGCTGCGTGTCCCAGCCGTCGACGACAACGAGCACGACGAAGGGCTGCGCGGCGACGAGCGCGGCGAGCGCCGGCCGGTCGTACAGCACGAGCACCTCGCGCTGCGGCTGGTCGAGCATGAAGCGCTGAAACTCGGCGCTCGTGCGACCACCTGTGTAGCTCTCGACGACCGCGTCGTCGGGCGCGCAGCTGGTGATGCTAGTGGTGGTCGTCGTTGATGCGTTGGCGGCGAGGATCGTGGCGTTGGACGGGCAGCGCAGGCGCACGAGCGCCGGGAGCCCCTTGACGCCGAGGCGGTCGGGCACGTCGGCGGCCACCAGCACGTCGAGGAAGGCGAGGCGCATACGCGGGGCGCTCTCGCGCTGCGACGCGCGGAGCGCCACCGCTGCGTTCGCGAAGGCGAGGAAGAGCTCGCGCGAGCCCTGGCGCGCAGGCGCGTCCACGAGCACGAAGAGCGGCTGGAAGGCGCGCGCCGCGGCCTCGAAGCTGTCGTGCGCCAGCAGCAGCACGCCGCTGTGTTCCGGCGGCGCCTCGGACGCGCCGCGCGCCGGCCACTGCAGGAGGAGGAGGAGGAAGAGGAAGTGGCGCCGCATGCGCGTCGCGCTTCGCTTCAAGTGGCGCCCTTGCGATGGTTGAAGTGCCGGGAGCAGTATTCGGAGCCCAAGCACAGCCACTCGCTTTAGTGACGCGGGGGGATGCGACGAGTGGCTGCCCGCGCGCTCTCGACGCGCAGCGCGGCGCCGCCGTTCCAAGTGCGCGGCGCGCTCACGCAGGTGGCGACGCGCCGCTCTTTTGCCTCCTGTACGCTCTGCTCGCTCTTACACTTGTGGCACTTGGCGCAGCTCGCGCGCGGACAACTCCCGGCGATCGGCGTCGACGCGCACGTGACGCACGCGTTCTCGCTCGCGGACACAGCGCGCTTCGCGCAGCTCACGGGCGACTCGAACCCGATCCACTCCGACGGCGGCGACGCGCCGCCTATTGTCCAAGGCATGCTGAGCGCGAGCCTCTTCGCGACGATCTTCGGGCGCACGGTGCCCGGCGCCGTGTACGTGTCTCAGCAGCTGCGCTGGCGCGCACCTCTGCATGTGGACGAGCAGGTGCGCGCGCGCATCCGCGTCGTCAAGCTGCGCAAGCGCTTCGTGGACTGCGAGACGGTCTGCGAGAAGGTCGCGAGCGGCGAGGTGGTCGTCGAGGGCGTCGCGACGGTGCTGCTGCCGCCCGCCGAGTCCTAACAGCAAGAGATGGGTCCACAGACTACTGCGTGTATTGCTTAAAGGAGCTGGAAGCTGGCAAGCAGGCGCGCGCTTCTTCTTCGTCTTCTTCTCTCTTCATGGCCGCTAACCTGCGGAGACCGCGCGCCGGCAGCAGCTTACTCCTGCTGCTTCTTGGTGGGCGACTCTCGCCAGACCGTCTTGACGGTCTCCGTGATGCCCGCGCCCTCGACGTTCACGCGCAGCAAGCCGAGCAGCATGACGCCCGTGACGCCGAGGCACCCGAGGCGCGCGAGCGTCTGCGCGTTCTTGGGCACGTAGTCCGAGATGACGTTGTTGAGCCCGATGTGCGCGTGCACCGGGATGGCCACGCCGAGCGCAAAGTCCACGGGGACCGCCACCGGCGACGGGCTCAGCACGAACGCCACGGGCATCAGCGCCATCAGCGCCATGCTCGAGTAGTGGTACGCCTTCATCGAGAACGTCGCGTTGTCGGCTGCCCTCCATACATAACAGAAAGCGTCAGTGCCGCTCCTCGATACTGCACCCCACGCGCGAGCCGCGTGCTCGTGCTCATCCTCGCCCTCGTCCTCATCCTCGACGCACCTTCGAGCACGCCCGCGAGGCCGCTCACCTGCTTGTTCTCCGTGTACTTGGCCGGCGCGCCTGGAAAGAGATCGAGCGCTCGCATCGTCAGCACCACCCAACGCAGGCCCCAAGACCACCGGAATGGCGCATTGCGCTGGGAGATAAGCGCCACGCACTCTGGCGGAAGTGGCGCGCGTTCGCGAGCGTGGAGCGGGTGGCGGCGGCGCGCTGGAGAAGGGAGCGCTGCGTCGTGAACATCGTGGGGAACGGGCGGAGGAGAGCGGGAGCGGAGGAGCGGAGCTGCTGGAGCTGCTGGGACTTGCTTGCGGAGGGGGCTGGCGCTTGCTAAAATGAGCGAACGAGCGAAGGAGCAGAATGCGTGCTTGTAGAGGAAGCTCTTGATTTAAGAGTTAAGTGCGATGCGAACTTTATCCATCAACATTGCGTTTGCACTCCTGCTGCTCAAGAAGCCTTGAGCTAATCTAATCGCCAACAGCTCCGTGGCTGTATTGGAAGATCCAACAACGCGCACTTCGCCGCGGCAAAGATGGGAGCGAACTTCAGCGACGGTGCCACTACCCCTTAACTTTGAAATCCGACACGATAGCGTGCCGTCCACATGACAATGACTTGGTTACTGCGAAGAACACCGCACGTTCGCGAAAGAAACAGCGCTCTTATCGGTCTAATGGTTGTGCACTTCGCTTTTCGAGTAATACTGTATGAGGCTTCCTTCGCGCTGCCACATGAGATCACAGCACGACAGGGAGCAGCGCCGTCTTCCACTCTTCCTCCACCAGCAGGTCGTTGATGAGCTGGATGCAGAGCGCCGAGTTGCTCTCGTGCGCGTTAATAACAAAGTCCGTGAGTGCGCCGATTTGGTCGTCCTGGTCGTCTTCCGAGTCTTCCGGGAAGAGCGGGCGGATGTGCACGTACGCCCTGATCAGCGACAAGCCGCTCGGATTGCTCTCGGACCGCTGTACGACGATCCACGCGACGTCGTCGAGGCGCAAGCCGCGCACGTTCGCGTTTCCGAGCTTGATCGGGTCGACGAGCGAGGTCGAGACGACCACCACGCGGTCTTCTTCGACGAACTTGCGCAGCGAGTGCTTGCCGCGCATGTCAAAGTCTTTGCCGTCTTCGCACGCGCGGACACCGAACGATCGGGACACTGCGGTGTCTGTCCGGCTCACCACCTCCTCGAAGTAGCAGTGCTTCTTGATCGAGACGTCCGCCATGAACCGCCAAAGTGCGTTGCCTGTGATCTCCAAGTCGAACGGGACTGCCGACTGTGCCATAAACTCCATGAGCACTCCGTCTTCGTCCGGGAAGTCCTTGACGCGGAAGTCGTGCTGGGTCTCCTCTGACGTGAAGAAGCCCGTCGCAGCCATCACCTCCGCTGCCCGCGGGTACGCCTTCATGATACTATCAGCTTGCTTTTTGAAAACGTCCGCGTCGGTCTCCTCGTACGCAAAGACGCGCTGCGGTTTGAGAGACGGCGGCTCAGTGTCCGGGTAGAGCACCTCCATGTTTGGCCGCTTCTTCAAAATCTTCTCGAGACTTGTCGCGAGCTTGATCTGGCTCTCCAGCATCGTCTTGAGCTTCTTGTTCTGCTGCTCGGCTCGCAAGCGCTCCTTGTACTGCCGCTCCGCGACGTTCTCCCACACGGACGCGAGAAGCGCGGGCGAGATCGCCGACGACGATGTGGTTGTCGGTGATCCTTCCTCTGTCTCAGACGAAGACTCGCCCCGCCGCTTCTTGCCGTTCAGCTGTGTCGAAGGACTGCTTGACGACGACGAACTCGATTGTGTAGTACTAGAACTTAACGGATACCGAACCGGCGAGGAGCCCGTCTCGTCGCTGCTGGACGGCGCCGGCGAGCCCCGCGTGCTGCTCGTCTCACCGTTCACGCGCTTGAGCTGCTGTAGCCTCTCCTCAAGCTCCACCACCTTTGTGCGTAGGTACAAGAGCTCTTCTTTCTGGCGGCGCACGCGCTTCGTGCTCGAGCTATTGGTGGGCGGCTTGGTCGCCGCACTGCCGCCTGCCGGCGCAGTCGATATGCTCTTTGCTGTTGCTTTCCCTGCTTTACTAACGCAAGATGACGTCGTCGCCGATGAGGCACGCTGCGCTTGTGCTCTCCCACTTCCGCTTCTGCTCTGTGACCTCGTAGCACTCAGTGCTGGCTGCGACTGTGTAAGCGGTGCTGCGAGCAGCGTCTGCATAGGTGTCTCCTGTGTGAGCGTCGGTGGTACGAGCAGCGCGGGGTCGTCGAGCTGCAGCGGCTGCAGCATGAGCCCGAAGTCCGCGCCGGCGTCGCTCATGCTCACCGCGTGCGCGCCGATGCCGCTGTTGTAGAGAAAACTCGCGCCGCCCATTGCAAAGTCGTCGACCGTCACTGTACTCGCGGGCCCGTCATCCATCATCATGAGCACGTCAGCGCCCATCGCGTGCTGCTGCTGCGTGTGCTGCTGCGCGTGCGCGTCGTCGAAGCCGTCGAAGAACGCGAGCGCATCTTCCAGCGAGAGCTCCGGCGCGCTACTGTTGTTGTTGCTGCTGTTGCTGCTGCTAGTGCTGAGGCTGTTGGTGGCGGCACTGGCGACGTGCGCAGCGTCGAGGAAGCTCATGCGAGTGGCAGTTCTGCGCGTCACCTCCTCCGTCGAAGCTTCGAGCACTCGGGGCGCGATAAACTGAAAGTGAATGAAGTGAAGGGCACTCGAAGCGATATAACCGATAATAGGTGAGGCAGAGCGGCAGTACAGTTCCGTGTGCAGGTAGCGACCATTGTGGCGTCGTATACCCTCTTCAAAGAGATCAAAGCAATAGCACGAAATAGAGCTCTGTCACTGTACAAATGCTATAGGCTGTGGGAACGTGTAAGGGCAGTAATGAGGTGCTCGCAGTGCATGCAATGTACTGATTTAACCGAATGATTACGACCAGCGTCCGCCTCTCTTACAGGCCGAAAAGTGATTCCGAATGCTTTTCAACGAATCAAGCGCGGGATATGCTGCCTTTCGTGTGGTGTACATGAAAAGCGCTCGTGTTTACGGCGCCACGCTCGGCATAATCCGCACTCACGAGAAAGTCGGCGCGAGCCTTCTCTGCGGCTAGGAACGCCTGTCGACACGCTTGATGGCCGCGCTCGCTTCGACCAAGCGATCGATCGTTCTGGATGACTGGTGCGTGCATCCGATGAATGGCGCACGTCGGCTCGACGAAGTCTTCGCTCGCTTTGTGCTAGATCTGACACGAAATCGGAGACTTCGCCACAAATATCGACTAACGTTGCGAGGCACCCGAGTCGTGTGTGGTAGTCGAGGGTGCACGCAACAGGGAGGCAGCTGGTAGCAGGCTCGGCGGCATGCGTGTTCTCGAACAAAAACGCACGCGCGTAAGCCCTAGTCCAAATCCGAGAGAAAGCGCTGTCTCACGGCGTCATCACGCGCCAACGATGGCATCGGGTCGAACCAACGGCTGCGTCTGAGTTGACCCGCAAACAACGACATCACAGCGAGATTGCCGGCGACAACGCGGACATCCGTGCACGTTCGTTCGCTCATTCCGCTGTCTGTTTTCATAATCGAACACTAGATTATCAGCGCGCGATCGACGCGGAGAGCATTCAGGTGCCGGTCCGCCATGTTGGAGAGGAGGAGACCTCATGGCGGATCGGCAGCACACATCCAACAGACTCAACGCATTCATTCTTATCAGTAGCGTCAACCGCGGCAAGTTCAACGTCCATCACTCAAGGTGACTCGAGCTCCTCTTCTGACGCAGACTTCGTCCTCCGCTACGTCCTTTGTTTGCTCTTCTCACGATCCGGTAGCCATATTTGGGTCAACACCGTTTTCGATGTGTCATTGCACCGCCTCCGTACTATGCATACTGAGGACCTGGAGCGCCACCGCCTCCAGCAGCAGCAGCAGCAATCATGCCGGCGAGAACTTCCAGCCGTGGCATCTCTTGGTGTCGGAGCCGACAGCGCGAGTGAAGCTGTAGACGGCGACTCGGGCTGTCTGGGCAACGGCGGTGGACTCAACGTGAGCGCCACCTACCTCACAGCCACATTCGGCGGCGCACCAGCGCACTACTCACTCTGGCTCGGCCAGCCCTGCTCGTCGTCCGTGGTCGTCCACCTGCTCTTCATTGCCGACTCGTTCTGGTCGCTCAAAGTGTCCTCCGACCGCATCTGCTTCACGCCCGAGAACTACAACGAACCGCAGCTCGTGCGTGTCGACGTCATGGACCACCGCTCGCACTCGAATGCCATCTCGCATCGCATCTACAGCCTCGACAAGAACTACGACCGCATCTCGACCCCAAGCGTCGTTGTCAAGACCGAGTGGGCCAGCGCCGGCTCGGTGCTCACGCTCGGCGGACCCATGAGCAAGCGCAAGGCTGTGGGCTCGAGACTCGCCACGGTCGACCTCAGGCGAATGATCCCAACGCTCCCGGTGATCGGCGCATTACCAGCAACTTCGGGTTGCAGTAACAACGATTGCAGCAGCGCCGATGAACAGCAGCCACAAGACCCGCTGTGGTTCGTGAGCCACATGGCTTCCGGACACAACTTCTCGCTCGCGGTGACGACGCACCAGACGTCGATGCTCTTTTCGTGGGGACTCAACACAAATGGCGAGCTCGGACTCGGCTCCAGTCAATCGAACCCAGAGCCACAGCAGGTGACGGCACTGCCGATGCAGATCCATGGCGAGTTCGTCAGTGTGCTCACTGTGTCATGCGGCAAGCACCACGCGGCGCTCGTGACGAGCCATGCGAAGCTCTTCACATGGGGCAACAACAAGTACGGACAGCTCGGCCACGGCGACTACACCAACCGCCTCGAGCCACAGGAAGTGCACTTCGCGCTCGCCGCGCTCAGTTCGAACCAGCGTGCGCTGCGGCTCCGACACATGATTCTCGAGCGTGGCGGCACGAACGTGACCCATGCCGCCTGCGGAGCCTTCCACACGCTCTTCGTCACGCACCAGCAGAACATCCTCGCGATGGGGTACAACCAAGCGGGGCAACTGGGCATCGGCCATCGCCTCCAGCAGCACAAGAGCTGGCGCAGCTGCATGCCAATTGTGATTGAGGCCTTGCGTGACCGCAGCATCCTGGACGTTGCGGCCGGGCAGAATCACAGCGCGTGCGTTCTAAGCAATGGCACGGTGTACATGTGGGGATGCGGTGACGACGGACGCCTCGGTGTCGGCTGTGATGACTGTGAAACCCGGCCCAAACTTGTACAGAGTTTGCAGCAGTGTGGTGTGAAGGTACGCAACGTGCGCTGCGGCGCGCGTCACACAGCCGTGCTCTCGGACCGCGACACGCTCTTCGTGTGGGGAGCGAACGAGTTCGGCCAGCTGGGCTGCGGCGACAAGAAGCCGCGCTACAAGCCGTGCATGCTCACCGTACCAGCGCTTCTCGCGGAAGGCGTCGTTGACGTCGCGCTCGGCGAGTTTCACTCGGTTTGCGTCACGCGAAGTGGGAGAGCGTACACGTGGGGGCTCGACCTGAACGACGAGAGCGCGCAGATCGACCAGCACGACTCCCCAATGCCGTTGCTGCTCCCCAAAGGTGAGCGCGTGCAACGCGTGTCGTGTGGGTGGACCCACACGAATGTCGTCACGCAGAGTAGCAGCAGCAGCGGCGGCGCGAATGGAAGCAGCAGTGGTGGCGACTCTGTCAGAGGTATTGACAATCACTCACCGTCGGAGCTTTCACCAACATCGAGGAACTTCCAGCGCAGCATCGCGCGCAAGCAGCTCACACTTCGTGAGGACGAGCTAGCGCGATGGAAGGCATTCGCAGCGCCGTGGGGGCTGCCAGCAGTTGAGAGGCCACCTGTAGGCTGCAAGAGAGGAACTTCGATGCCAAGCACGTCGAAGCAAACTTCAACACCCATCACTCGGTGTCCCAACATGGCTGCATCAGCAAGTACCACCAAGAACCAGAACGACGACGCAATATGCGAGCAGCAACGCAGCCCGAGTTCAGCACGACGGCGGCGCGTGGTGTCCGTGTTCGTAGAGCAAGTACTCGCCTCAGCGATTCACGTCTGTGTGGAGACACGGACGAGGATACAAACGACAGCAGCAAGTCGGTACGTGGCTTCGCTCTTGCTAGTGTTTCGTGGCACCGCCATAGCCATTGAGGAAGACTCGGTCAATCTCACTCGCGTTGACAATCTTTCACTGCATGTCCAGGCCACGGAGCTCGCTGACTAGGGCGAGACGAGAAGAAGCGCAGTCTCCGCCAAGAGGTATCTTCTTTCACAATCCACTCCATCCACCACAACTCCCGCCATCATCGACTGTCGCTCTCCCAAGCCTTGCTGCAAGACACCACCGGCAGCAGCAGCGACAGGATGGACTGAAGCATCAGCAAGAAGACCTGCTGCATCAGGGTAGCACCGAGGTTTCTGGCAATCCAAGTCATCGTGAACTCGCATCAACTCTCAGCTCTGTAGAGGGACTCGCAGCATCGCAGCCAGCCATTAGCCACCCAACACGTCCGCAGTCGTCCTGCACCAACACCCGACCAAGTCCGCCTCCGTGGTCACCACGCGGCTGTCGACTTCTCGAGAGTTCTACCATGGTGCTGAAGCCTGCGGCAGCGCATCTACACGAAGACCTCCTGCGCCTTCGACAACAGGCACAGAACCTGAGCGTCGAGTTGCGAGCATCAATGACAACACGGGAGAACGAGCAGCGCAGTCCGAGTCGAGCAACGCAACTCGGAATCCCAGCTTCCAAGCAAGTGTACTCGCCAAGAACGCCCGTTGGATCACTCAGTGTCGTGGAAACGCTGATGCATCGGCCATCGTATTCGATCGCGAGCGCAGTCACGCTAAGCGCAACTCCATCGCGACTGCAGCAGCGGTGTGATCGGAATGCGTTTGACAAGGTGTAGTTGATCTACCAGATCCATATGTCAACTTCGCGTTAACTCGAATTGAATGAAGCCTGCAACGGGTTTTGAAACCTCTCACATGGGAATCTCGACCGACCGACCAGCACGAAGCATGGCGGAGGCGTACCACACGAAGACACCCGGTCATGGCGGGTCCAAGTCTACGGGCCACCCGCCACGCAAACCCAGCCATGGCACCACGAGAGCTGGCGCCAATGCACACCCAAAAGCTGCCATTCGACCGACTCCACCCGTTCCGCTCGGTCCATCTGCACCACCCGGGATCACAGTGCTTCCTCGGATCGAGCGTCGTGGAAGTGGCACCAATGAACCCGCAAGCCGCAGCAATAACAACGACAACGACAACAGAAGCGCTGGTAGTCTCGAGATTGCAAACAGCTCGTCACTGGCAATGGCAATCTCGCCGCAGAATCGCGAGGTCCCAATGATGAACCTCGGATTCTCTCGTGGGCTGCTCTCCGACAATGACGATAGGGGCGCCGGTCTGAGTGGGTCAGAAGCCTCGCCTACGACCCGCTTAATGGAGTCCACCAGCGAGACAATCGGACCCCCCGCGAAGGCAGCGTGGTGCACACCGCGGAGTCCGCTCGAATCTCACCTCGAAATGTTTTTCTCGACCGCCCGTGCTGAAAGCGAGCAGGAGGACGCCAGCGAGCGAAGAAGCAGCGTCGATAACGGTGCGGTGCTGGCCACACCTGTGCGACTCAAGTCTGTCGAAGAGAAACTGCGCGAGACCGACGAGCTCTACCGGGTCGACATCGACAAACTCATCACGGACAATGACAAGTTCTTCGAGGTCTCGGGCACGGCCACGCAGCACCTCGAAGACATTCAAAGCGAGATTCCACAGCTATCGAATGCATTCGAGGAGACTACGTACGTGAGGAGTTACTCGCTTGGCCTGGACGTGAGAGCACTGATGCTAACACACGTGCACATCAGTTCTGCGCTCTCAGGGCTCTCCCGGGATATCATCGCCTTGCAGGAGCATCACGAGCACGACAAGGACAAGATGTACGTTGACAACATACTCGGTTCACTGTTCCTGCAGCTGTGCACTGTCTAGCGTGCTTTTGTCGATGCTGTCCATAGACGTAGAGCACCACGCTGACAGATCTCTTTACTCTTCGTTTGAATCTACGCTGCGTGTAGCCTGCAGCAACTAGACCGTGTCTTCAATCAGGGGACAGACGAGAAGATCGCGCTCGTAGAAGCCCACGAAGCCGAGAAGCATGAACTACAGCTTGCTCACGAGCGCGAAGTTGAGCGGCTTCAGGCAGCGTTCCACGATCAAGTGCACGAGCTCGAGTCGAAGTACAACGTCATGGAGAAGACATGCTTGGATGAACTCCACCAGCTGCGAGCGTCGTCGGCTGCGCAGCTTGCGGAAGCGAACGCAAAAGCTGAGCGTGATATCGCGGATCTCTCAGAATCTGCGCAGCGAGAGCGCGATGCTCTCGAGCACTCGTTACGAACGGATCTGCAGAACCTAAAGGCAAGCTCGGAAGCGAAGCTTGAAGCGCTCGAGATCAAATCCAAAGCCGAGTTTGATGAACTGCAACGCACCAGCAGCGAAGAGATCAGAGCATTGCGCGAGGCATCAGCATCGCAGTTTGCCGAAGCGACCGATGGGCTAACGCAGCAACTTGAAGCGCTTCAGCAGAGCAAGACCGACGAGCTCTCAGCGCTGCGAAAAGAGCACGAGGACGAAACGAGGCGACTGAATGATGAACACGCGAGTGAGGTCGCGGCGCTCAGGAGCAAGTTGGACACTACAACAGCCAAGCTGAACGCAGACATTCAAGAGCTTGTTCGAAAGCACACACTGGAGCGCGAGACGACTGAGAACGCGGTAGATGTGACTGTCAAGTCGCTGAAGAGCACGCACATAGAGCAGGTCACCAGTCTCCGAGCCACTGCTGCCGCCGAGCTTGCGCAGATCATCGAGAATCTTAACGACAAACACTCCCAGGCATCTGAGGCGCATGCTGCTGAGACCATGAGGCTCCGAGATGAGTCCAAGCGCGAACGAGATCTCTTGACGCTCTCGTACGAGACCCAGATTGACTCGCTGAAACGCAGCAACATGGAGGCACTCGAGCGTGCGTCGAAGGCACATGACGTCAGTGTCGCCCAGCTCCGCGAAGCGCACTCTGCAAAGACGCTGCAGCTCGAAGCGTTCGCGCGTGAGCAAGAGAAGAAGTTTGCTGAGATCCTGGAGTCACAGACTCGAGAGCTTGAATGCCAGCAGAACGAGATCGATGTACTCGAGAGAAAACTCGATGCACTAGATCGCAAGCACTGCGACTTTGTGGAAGCCAGCCAGCAGCTCGTTGCGCGATGCGAGATGGATGGGTGCGAGCGCGAAGCACGAATGCTGTTCGTGCAGCAAGAACTCTGCGAGCAACTCGCGGTGCTCGAGCTGACGAAGCGGGAGCTGCGTGCAGCGGGCGAGGATCAGCGCGTTAAGGCAAACACGATCCTGGAACTCACGTTCGTGGTCAAGAGCCGCGACGAAGAGGTCGAGCGTCTCCGCGCCGCATTGCTCGACTCGGCCAAGAGCGCGAATCAGAAGACGGAGATCCTAGAGCTCACGGCTGAGACACTCTCAAGCAAAGTGAAGGAGCTCGAGGATACGCGTGCAGCGCTGCGCAAGGAGTCCGGTAGACTGTCGCGCGCCGAGGAGTCGATGCATCATAAGGAAGAGATCTTCGAGGATACCGAGCTCAAGGTCGAGAACATGCGGCGGAGCATGGAGAATATGCGACTTGAGATGAAGCGCACCCAGATGGACATGAAGCTTCAGCTTGAACACACCGAGAGCGAGATGGAGCTTAAGAGCGGCGAGATCGGCCGCCTCCACGCCGCGCAGAGCGAACTTCGGAGCAAGAACGAGTTCCAGCAACTGAGTATTGTCCGTCTCGAAGAGAGTCTCGCGCAGGCTCAGAAGCAAGCAGACGACGCGCAGAGACGCATCCATCTACTGCGGCTCGAAGCTGCTCAAAGCGCCGACGAAATCAAAAAGATGAGTGACGCGCTGCTTGAGCGCGACGAGGAACTCCTCGTACTCGCCAAGGACAAGCAAAACGCCGTGTATGGCAAGCAGCGCGCACAGATCCAGCTCAACCATCTCGCGCAGGTTGTCGCGGGGTTGCACGAGAAGAGCGAGCGCCAACTTATGTTCTGCGAGGAGGTTCAGACTCGATTCCTGAAGCTACTCGCAGAATCTTCTGCCGAGAAGGACGAGCGCTTGCGCGCCGAAAAGCATCTGCTTGTCCTCGAGCTGTCCGCGACGAAGGAGCTAGTGCGTCACTTGGAAGGTGTCGAGACGCAATTCGCAGACTGCAAGAGAGAGAACGAGGCTCAGCGCACACAGCTGGAGAGCTTGAGACGGGAGCGCGAGGCAGCGGTCTGCGTGTCCAAGGACTTCGAGAAGAGCCTCGAGATTGCCAGGCGCCAGGAAACTGCTGCTGCCGCGAGTATCGCGGCGCTGACAACGACGCTAGATGAACTGAGTGAGCGGAACGAGGTGCTGGTGAAAGAATATGACGCGCTGGCGAGCAAGCACGAGACGCTGACGAAGGCGTACGAAGTACTGGCGAGCGAATGCCAGCAACAGCAACACGATCGAGTACCCGCTCCCACTCGTCAGAACGAGGAGCTGGCAAAGTCTCTCTCAGATGAGAAGCCGGAGCTGACGGAGAGTGTCGAGCGCATCCTTAGCAACTTGGACACCGCGAAACTAGAGAGCTTCGAGACACAACGCAAGGACGCTGTGCTCAAGCTGCAGAGCGCTGAGAGCACGATTGGAAGTCTTCAGAGTGAGGCCGCGCTCAAAATGCAAGAGATCGCCGAACTTCAGAGCTCCACTCTCGCTTTGCAGCGACAAGTGAGTGACCTGAAAGTGGAGAACGGCATGCAACGCGACAAGTGCGTGGGGCTCGAACAAGAAGTGAACAGACTTGAGCACATGCTGCAAAAGGAGACTGAGTATCTGGAAGACGACGGCGCAAAGCTCGTGCATGGCATCCCTAGTGATGTGAGCATGCAGGCAGAGCTGGACGACCCCAAGGTAGAACTCGCAAGCTGCAAAAGCCAGCTCGTGCAGTTACAACGTCAGTTAGCGCAGACCAGACAGGAGCTCGTCGAGAGCAACCAGCTTGTGGCAGTGAGAGCAGCGACGGTCGACATTGTGCATGAAGTGCTGGAGATGGCACGACATACGACGAGGCAAGACGAGCGATTCCGCACACCAACCGACCTCAAGTCGCTCGTCCTGGAGCTGCAGATTCTCTATACAGGCTTTGACGAGCTAGTCAACTCAGACTCGAGGAGCTCTGACCAAGACGGTTGCGACCACTTGCACGAGAATCAGCTCCATCAATCGCACAAGACTACCGAGATTCTGAACTTCGTGCGTCGATCAACGCGCTTCATCATTGACTGTAGTCAAGCGTTGAAACTAGCGTCCAGTGGCAGTAACATGGGCTCCGAGAGCAGCATGTCCTATATCCTCGACTGCATTCGCGAGCTGATGAAGGTGTTGGTCTGCTTCGAGGGCATTCAACCAGGAAGCAGCTCTCATGCGACGTTGTCAATGCCACCGCCGACAGTAGTATTCGCCGACTCGTCGTTCTCTGGCAGCAGCCCAAGTAGCATCCGTGAGCAAGTCACCGCGGTGCTTTCCTTCATTGATGAGCTGCATCTGATGACCGACTTCGCGCAGAGCATCTTGAACGAAGAGAGCGACGCAACGCAAAGCAACACTAGCAGCACTGACAGTCTTGGCGTCGCTCGGTCCGTTTTTACACGAACACCAACGCCGAATTCGGAGCTGAACATGGAAAACGGAGACGGCAATGAAGAACTTGGTCAACTGGAGATCGAGGTGCCGCTGCCGCTTCCCCTTGACGAGCTTGAGCTCGAGCTACAGCAGCATGACGCCACGAATGAAGTCGCATTTGACAGCCACCTGAACTATGCGGCCACTGACAACGAGTTGGGCTTAAGAGCTGATCGATTTACTGTCGGTACAGCGGCAGCAGCTTCACAGACTCCGTTAGCGGAGTCGCTCACGGACATCTCGCTCGTGATGAATGACCACCATCGAGTCATCTCGGAAGCTGCGTACTGGGTCAAGAAGACTGCAAAGCTGCGTCGTCGTCGAAGCAGCAAGATCCATCCGCCTACTGACCTCGGATCAGAGATCTGTAGGCTCGTGAGGGAACACTGCGCGCTCTTGTCGTTGGCGAAGAAGCTCTTCAAGCTTAAGGATCCGCGTCTTGACCTGTCGTCATTACTCGAGTGTCTCGCAATCCTCCATCGCCTCACCTCACGGCTATCCATGTTCCAAGACGGCCTTGGTTCTGCGAGCACCAACTACGCATCAAGCGAAAGCCTCAACAACAGCAACAGCTCTCACTCCATTACCGACGCCTTGAACACCAGCAGTCGAGATTCACTACCGTCGTCGCTATCCGTGTTTGCCTGTCTTGAGGACATCGCGAAGCATCTACAAGACTACGACTTCTTTCTACAGCAGATGCGCGAGAACAGGAACATGCGGCAGCTCTCAGGCAGCGCGGTGAACATCGAGTTGCTGACGCAAGAGCTCAACGATCGCTTCGAGCTCGTCACGCATGCGCAGTCCATGCTCGGACTACAGAATCCGATGCTTGAGCTCCCCGACCTCCTACAAAGTATGCGCGAACTTATCACAAAGACCGAACAACTGAACCCATGGCAATCGACTGGAGTAGTAAATCATGAAGCAGATCAAGGCGTAAGAGGGGACGAAGCTGTTCTTCGAGGTGCCCCAAACGACACCGAGAAGGCTGCCAACACTGACCACGAAGCCTTCGGTACGCGACCTGAAGGCAACGACGGCAATTTCACCGTTGATCAAGCTGCTGCAGATATGCCAACTGAGATGACTTCACATCTCCAGGGCATCGAAGCGTACACTTCAGCCTTTGACAGGATCGTGAGCGATCTCGCGCAATACACTGCGGTCATGAGCTGGCTGCGCGGAGTGCTTCCGTTCGCTCAGTCCGCCGACTCCATCGACGACCTGAAAGACTGCGTCCAGAAGGTTCTTGGTCAGCTTGAGCATTTTGCCAACACGAGCGTCGAGATGCGCGACGAACTTGCACGCTTAAAAGCTGAGAGAGCGCGCGCCTTGCAGCAGCAGGCAATCGAAGACACTTACTTGGCACAGCATGGTGTCGCAGTGAAGACTGAGTCTTCAGCGCTTGGAAGTGGCATGTACATGCCACGACTGGAGCTCTTTAAGCACCTTGTTGAAGAGAGGCAGACGCTGCTGCTCAAGGCAGGCGAAGCCGAGCCGAGCGCACTCCAGGACATAAACTTCCTGATTCAGCGCAGGATGCTGCCGGGAGCGCCTTTCCCGCCCGATGATGCGAGTGCACTCGAGCAAGCTCCAGACGACGACAGCGCTTTCAACGAAGGAACGGAGAAGTTGCCGACACAAAGTCACACCGATATTTACACAGCCGAGCCACAAGAAGCCCAAGTGAGTCAAGATACGCAGTTAAGTCTGGTGAAGCAGCCCTCGACCGTGGCCGAGTTACCTCGTTTGAGCGCGCGAGAGCGAGCATGGGAGGAAGACATGGGCAAAGAACGGTCTGTGCTGGAAGAACTCGGGCTACTGACATCGGTTTGCGGAGGCGAGGCTGCAGATGCGCCAACGTTGAGTGATGCTGAAGGTGACAGCTTAGGTGTTGCCAACACCGCAGCATCCATCTCGTTGGCTGATCGTGTACTCCTTTATAAGCGACTCGCCGAACTCGAGCGCCTTGCACACGCCGACAAAGTGGCGTTGTCTCTCGAGAAGACATTCTTGGGCAACAACCAACTTGCATTCGACGACGCTGAACCTGCGTCGTCACGTTTGAAGGTGTACAAGACGCTGATCGACGGTCAGAACGCGCTTATCGAAGAGAAGATGGAACGCGAAGTGGAACTTGGCAACGAGCGAGCATTCCTCGAGAGCCACGATATTCCCAGTACCACTTCGCGAATGGACATCTTCCAGTCGCTCGTGACACTCCGAAAGCAACTCGCTGAGCGTGATGAAGCAGACGCGATGGAGCGCGCGTTCCTCAAAAGCAATGGTTTGTGGAGCGTCGAGCAGCCCGAAGAGGACGACCACATGGATGCGCAGGAGCAGTTCGGCGTACGCATCCAAGTGTTCTCCGAGTACGTCGAAGCAAGAGCTGCTGAGACGCACGCGAAACAGCAACGAGAGGCCGCACTCGCAGCTGAAAAAGCGTACTTGCTTGAGGCCACAAGCTTGGACGAGACATTGTTCGACAGTGTCCGAGCGCCGCAGTACTCGAGGCTCAGCATCTTTGAGCAACTGCTATCAGCTCACCGCAATGCTGAGGCAGAAATCAAGATCGATAGCTTAACAGAGCAAGAGCGCACGTTCATGCACAGTGTCGGATTCGCGTCACTCCTGGAGACTTCGAGCGAGGAGGATGTTCTGGACGCATCGGAGGTTCGCATGACGGTCTACGATGAATTGCGACGTCGCGTTTGCGGTCGCGACGAGACCATCTCTCGGCTTGAGAACACTCGCGAAAAGCACGAATCGTTGCTCATGGCGTGGAACGAGATCCCACTCGTCCACGCTTCAGAGTACCTACTTCTCGAGTCCGAGAAGCAGAAGTTGATCGACACTGTGGCGAAGCGCAACGAGCTCCTGGCACAAGCAAGGGAACAGTTTGCGGTAGATCAGGCCGCGGAAGCTGAAAAGCATGCAGTTGAGCTCGCGTCTGCAGCTGAAAAGCATGCTGCTGACCTCATTGCTGAAGCTGAGAAGCATGCGAATGAAGTGCAGCGACTTGAACATGCACATATCGACAAATTCGCGAGTGTTGAGGCTGCGAACAAGGAAAGGCTTGCAAAGGCGCTCGAGAAGCAGGCAAAGCAGCTCGAGTTCCTCGGGCTGGTTCAGCAGACAGAAGAGTGTCTTGTGGGGGGGAGAGCATCGTCATCGCTGCGGAACCGTGTGCAGTCGTCAACATCATCACCATCGTCGTTGTCTGCTACTGCACTGTCTCCGACTCAAGCTCGCGTACTGCTGCTCGACAAAGTCACGAGGAGAGACACTTCAGCAATCAGCATGATCTATCGCTCGATCCGTCTCGCCACCGACATCCTCAATACCTTCGCGTTCGCCCGAAGTGGTGGCAGCAACGCCAGTTCTTCCTCGGAGACAGTCCCGGTAGAAGTCACGCAAGCCGTGCTCAACTGCGTCAAGGAGCTCAAGGCGCTCAAGGAGTACTTGGTCGAGTCCCTGGAGCAGCTCACACGCGACGAGGATGTGTTTTCGTCCCAGCCTCCACCATTCTTGAAGCCCAACATGGATGCGGCGATCGCGTCAGGCGACAAGGAAGCCGCGATCGACTTTGCGCTCTGTTCGCATCGCGAGTTCATGGCGTTCGCAAACAGAGAGCTCCTGGCGCGTGAGGAAGCCATGAGCGAGAGGCTGGCCGAGCTATTTGAAAAGCTAAAGGCCATCGCCAGTGGCGACTCAGATACGACGGCTGCGTTCACGCCAGTCGAGAATACATTCATGGAGTTCGAGGTGGAGCGCGTGCGCGAACAAGAGGCGCGCGACAACGCTGACTGCAAGCTCCGGCTCAACGACGAGTACTATCATCGCCTCCTGGACGAGCGCAAGGAGGTGGAAGCCACGCTCTCGAGAGCGCTCACTGACCTCCGCGACGAGTGTCGGACGCTCCGCATGAAGATCGATGATCTGGAGCAGGAGCGGTACGTGCAGCCACCCCCTGGAAGCAGCTCGTCCGGATCGATGTTTGGACTCTCTCCGAGATCGACGCCAATGACACCGAGTTACGGAGCAGGCTTCGGTAACGGGATGGCTTTGGCACCGATGCGGCCCGAGAAACCCCGGGAACTCGCTCCGCCGAACCGGGCGAAGGGATCCGTGCACAAGGAGCGCTTTGTGAGCGACTTGGAGAGGGAGACCGGACAACGCCGTAGCACCAATACTGCGCGACGTCTGAACGAGTGGAGGACCCACGATCCGGTGGACGTGAATCCGTCGTCGAGCCAACTCGAGAAGGAGTTTCGCGCCATGGACGCGGCCAGCGGCAGGATTGGTGGCGGGTATTCGTCGAACGTGTATGGGAAGACGTCGCCGACGCACGGGAGAGGCAGAAGTGCGCTCGAAAGCGCTGAGACGAGCACCAGCGACGCGTTCGCCTCGAACACGGCCGCACTTCCTACGCAGGAGCAGGAGCTCTGGTACAAGGGGGTGCGCACAGTGCACCACGCCTCGTTCTTCGTCACCGTTTTCTTCGTGCCCAAGCAGCACCTGTTCCGTGTCGAGCTCTTCAACAGCGACGCAGAGCAGCAGCAGACCGTGTACGTGACCTGGAGCGAGATGGAAGCGTTCGTCGCAGAGAGCAAGCGGGCCGCGAAGGCGGGCCTGACGTCACTCGACGACCCCGCTCGGCGCGCCGAGATCGCCGACGTCTTGTTCGAGCGCGTCCGCGTCTACGGCGAGGGCTCGCCGAGTGTCTTGCTCGGCTTTGAGTGAAGCGAGCCGTAAGTAGCAGCGTCATGTGAATAGCAACAGCACAATCAATAAGGAATTGACCTCCTGCTTCCGCTACTCGATCACTCCTGGATCGGCGGCTCGCGCTCACTCACGCGCAGCGCTCGAGTCGGGGCGGTCGTTTTGCGCTTTGCCCACCACTGCGAAAACGAGACGCGGTTCCACGGGAAGACCGACGGGTCCTCGTCTTCGTCTTCGTCGCCGTGGCCGCTGAGAGGCTCATCCTCGTCGCTTAGCAGCGCTTCGAGGTCCGTGCCCTCGTCGTGGGTCTCGCCGTCGAACGACCCCATCGCAGCGGCGGCATCCGAACGCAGCAGCTGCGCGCTCTTCTCGTCCAGCACGAGCGTCGAGTACGTCGAGAAGACGTCGTCATCGAGGTACTTGCGCGGGTTGCTCTCGATGAGCTTGAGCAGCCGCGTGAAGTGCGGCTGGATCTCGGACAGCGGCACGTGCAGGCTGAACGAGAGCTGCGCATAGACTGTGAACTCGGCGGTCAGTACTTCACGCGACGAGATCGAGTGCACGCGGTCGATCTCCGCGAGGATCTGCTTGATCGCGTCTTTCATCGCGACTGACGCCTTCGGCTCGTTGAACTTGGCGGCGAGCAGCAGACACGCAGACATGTACAGCTTCCGATTCGCCTTGTTGACATACTACGGCAACAGCACCGGCAGAGTCCGCATGAGTACTCAATGAGCAAGTTCCCCTGTCTCAACGGCATCCGCCATCTCTCAATGCACGACACGTACGTGGCTCAGCACGAGCTTCTCAAAGTACACGCACGCCATCGCGACGGTCGCGACCTCGAGATTCAGGCGCTGACAGGATGACAGCGCCTCGCGCTTGAGATTGCGGATCTTGCTCAGCGACAGGTCGCCGTTCAGCCACGTGTGCTTCTCGCGGAACTTCTTGTTCAGCTCCTGCGGTCGAAGCGCAGCATTCGCGTTCGCAGCCGTGAATACCAGCACATACTATGGTGATCTCTTCTGCCTGCTTGCCATGCAACACTCGTCGCTTTTCGCCAGCCTACATGTACCTCCTTCAGTTCATGCGGCTTGACGAAGAGCAGGATGCTGCTCACGATCGGCCCGATGTTCTTGTCACCGCGCACGACGTGCCGGTGCCGCCCCTGGCGGAACTCCGGGTCGTCCAGGTAGTTGGGCATGTACACCGGCGGCACCGGGTGGTCCTCCTCGCTGTCGCGGTCCTTATCGCACGGCGCCCACGTCGCGTGCAGCAGCCGGAAGTACGACTTGCCGCGCCAGTCGTAGCTCAGCGGTTCGAGGTTCCCGACCGATGCGAGCCGCTTGCGCAACGCGCTCGTCTCGTTCCCGTTGTACTGCAGCACCAGTAACAACAGTGAACACGGAGATACAATAACGACGTCATCCTCTTCCTAACCTACGCTAAGCTAACATAACCTAACCTTGATGATCGTGGTCGTCGCGATCGGGTACCCGCAGCCGCTCGAGACGTAGGCGCGCGAGCCCAGCAGCCCCTGCTGCGCTGTTACGCCCTCCCAGCGGCGCACGACCGCCGACGCGGCCGGGAACTTGGTCGTGAGCCGGTATCGGAAGAGCGGTGGGACGTGCACGATCGTGGCGTCCAAGCCCGGGAGGCGTCTGCCCGCGAGCGTCTCGCTGGGCGTCTGCGGGGCGGTATGTTCACTGGCGGAGCTGCTGCTGATGCTGCTGACGCCGTTGGTGCGGAGCTTCTGGTGGCTCCCGTCGAGTGCCGCCGCGCTGTCTAAGTCCGTCGCGTTCGTCCCACCGCTGCGGTTGAGATGGGGCAGCTGCGGGTGGAGGGAGAGGTGATGAGTGCGCGCCACAGGCAGCAGCTCGGCGCGCATCGGGATGTTTTGCAGAAAGTCGAGCGCCGCGATGTCGCGCGTCACTTTGCGCGCGTGCGCGTGCCGCGCGCGGTCGCTGTGCGCGCTGGAGGGCGACTCGCTCTGCTCTCTCACATGCAGTGGACGCGGGAGTTTGAGCGAGCATTCGAGCGGAGGTAGCCTCCCACGCATCCACTCACTGTCTTGACAAAGAGTGGCGGCCGCGGCGCCACGGCGGCGGCGGCGGCGGCGGCGGCGGCGTTCGCAGTCGCCGCCAGCCGCATAGGCGACGCCGCTTCCGGCGCGCTGTTGAGGCGGTGCGTGACCCGCGCGCGGCCCGCGGGCGGCGACCCCAGGAGCGCGCGCTCGAGGTCGCTATCGTCCGCCATTTCAAATAATTGATACGAGCTGATAATTCTCCGAGTGTGGACGAGAAGATCGGAATCGCCGACAGGAGCAGTGGACACCCAAGGACGACTGGAGGGCGGACGACACATAGGAACACCCACGGACATCGGTTGAGTCATCGCCAGCTATCATTTACACACACGCACCACCACGCACAACCACAAATGACTTGCGGACCGACGCCGAGCGCTCGGAAGTCACTCGAACGAGGGCGTGAATGCGCTGCGCGTGAGGTGGTAGAGCGGCAGGAACATGTTGTCCTGCTGGCGCAGGCGGTGCCACGGCTCCCAGCTCCACCCCTCGCACTTATGCGGCTCCATGTTGCGCGGCTCCTGGCGGCCGTCCACCGTCGCCTGCACGAAGATCGTGATGTAGTGCTTGCTCTCGTCCTCCATTGGATCGTTCGTCACGTACGCGAACTTGACGCCGCTCAAGTCCAGGTCTGAATGTGCGCGGCACGAGGAAGCACCACGCGGGTGTCAATTGCTGCCGCTGACGCTCGCCTCATCGTGCCTGCCAGTGGCGATAGATGCAGCTTACCTGTCTCCTCCTTCACCTCGCGGATCGCACATTCTTCCCACGTCTCGTACATCTCCAGGTGTCCGCCTGCCATGTAAGAAAACAGCACACGTATACGAAAGCGAGCCATCATCACAGCGTCAGCGAGCCATCACCACAACGTCAGCGCGCTTGACGCAACAAGCGCTATTCGCACAGCAAAAAATCGCACCTGGAAGCGCGAACTTGCCGGCGCCGTGCGAGCCCTTGCGCCGCCCGATGAGCACGCAGCCTGGGTGCCGCGCCGACGTGAGGATCACGCCCACGCCCACGCGCACGGTCGTCTTCTGCGCCTGGAGCTCCTTGAACTCGGACTCGAGGTTCACGGCACTGCTCCACCATCCCGACAACAGCGAATAACAGAGCCAGCGCAGCAGCATGAGCACGAGCTTCACATACAGAACGCAGCGCCCGTCTCACCGCTCGTTCTCGACCGCGTCCTGCTTCTCCAGGAACGTGATGATCTCGTCCAAGTTGGACGTGGAGCTGAACTCGCTCCACTGGCTCATCTGGCTCAGCTGGCTCACCGGCCCGAGCATGAGCTTGTCCTCGTCGCCGTCCTCGCCGTCGCAGTCAGCGTCGGTCTGGAAGTCCGTCGAGTTGGTCCAGAGCGAGCTCTCGCTGTTCTCGCTGTTCTCCTCGAGCGACGTCGACTGCGTCGACTCGTAGCTGTCGCTGACTGTCGGCCGCGCGCCCGCGAGCGGCTCCTGCTGGCTCGCCATGCTCAGCTGGCTCGTGCACAGCAGCGAGTCGTCCTTGTCGATGTACTTGAGCAGCAGCACCTTCATCTTGGCGTTCTCGCGCGCCTGCGAGGCCTCACTATCACTCTCACTTGCCAGTGGCCTCCAAAGCGCATAGTGCCAGTAGGTTACAAACCGTGGCGATGAGCTTGCGCTTGGCCTCCTGCAGCGTCTGGCGGCTCGCCGCGAGCTCGTGCTCGGCGTCGCGCAGCGTGCGGCGCTTCTTTTTCGGGGCCTCGTCCTCGGGCTCTGCGAAGCGCACCGTAGGCGCCGCGGCGGAAGCGGCCGCAGCCGCGGCAGGCGGCGCCGCGGCCTTGGGCGCCAGCGGGAGCCTCGCCGCCGCCGCCGCCGTCCGCGCGCTGCGTCTCGTTTTCGGCGCCATTGCTTGCCTCTAGGCGAATCGGTCACTGAATAGCCAAGTGGTTCAGTGGGAGATTCGCGAGCGGCACTATTTCGAAATAGTGGCGTCCGCCGGTGGTTGCAGCGACAATCACTCGCAGCTTCAACGTCGAGAGAGCGATGGCGGCGGCGGCGGCGCTGCTCGCGTGGCAGCCGCTCATGCACCTGCAGCACATCAACTTCCAGCTGCGCGAGGAGAACCGCGCGCTGCACTGGCAGGTGCGCGAGCTGCTGGACTGGAAGGCGCGCGCCGTGCGCCACATGACGACGCTCGCTCCCAAGCGCAGCCGCGCGCAGCGCGACATCCGCCGCGCAACGCAACTGCGCGCGCAGCTCCGCGCCGTCGAGAGCTCGCTCGAGGAGCGCGCGACCCTCGAGCAGTCGGCGCGCGAGCTCGCGCAGAATGAACACCAGCTCGCGCAGCGCGCGCAAGAGCTCGAGCGCGAGCTGCAGGCAGCAACGCGCGCCAGGGAAGCCGCGGACGCCCGTGGAGACGCGCTCGCGGCGGCGCTGCAGCGCGTCGGCGACGCCTTCCGCGTGCACTTGGAGAAGCTCGTGGCGATGCGCGAAACGATCGATTCGGAGAGCGACGGCGCGCAGGTAGCGGGAACGGAGGAGGGTACTCCTGGCGACAGGGCGGATATGTCACCGGAGCCTGCGAAGGATGCGAGCGAGCACCTCGATGCAACTGCGATCATGGTACTCATGGGATAGTATATGTGCTGACTGAACGTCGAGATGACGGCGGCCTAGTGACGCTTGTTGGTGGCTGCTGGTAGGTGACCGGCCTCACGGCCGTGTCTGAGAAGTGTCTGAGCTGGCTCCATGAGCACGCAGAACAGACGTTTGCGGCGCAGCAACAGCGTGCCGAGCGCTGCGAGGCGCAGCACGCGGAGCTCGAGCTGCTGCGCGCCGAGGTCGAGTCGGCGTCGCAGCAGTGCGTCGAGAGCGCGTCGGAGGACCATCAGACGCGCGCACAGGTGGCGCAGCTGCAGCACGCGAACGCGCAGCTTGAGCGCGACCTCGAGGTCTTCCAAGCGCGCTGCGTCGATCACTCGCACACGCAGACGCAGCTTGGCGACCAGGTCCGACTGCTCGTGACCGAGATCCGGCAGTACCTCCGCCTCGTGCGCGTGGAGATCAAGAAGAAGTTCGGGTACGTGCCCGAAGCCATCGCGCACGCCGATACCTGGGCGCGCATCCTCGACGCACTGGACGCGCTCGAGCGCCACGTGCGCCTCGCGAACGTGGCGATTGCATCGCCGAGACGCGCCACCATTCGTGTGAAGTAAGTACGCACCTCCATCACTCGCGACGCGACGTGCATTCGGTCGACGACCTCAAGCGCGATGATGCTGATGCATGACGTCTACTACTTGATAAATTACGCTGCTTGCTTGGCTGGTACTGCCAGTCTCTCTTGTCTACTACGCCTCGCTGGCTCTGGCGCTAGCTGGTCGCCAGGCGCGAACTACACGATGGTGACTAACCACTTGACTATCCACGGCCGACGCCATTCGCACGCTTGTCGAAGTCGATCTGGCTGATGAGCCACACGAGCACGAACACGAACGCCGCGCGCAGCAGCATGCTTGAACCGCCGCGGCCGGCGAGCACCGCGTCCTGGAGGTACCAGCGGAGGTCGTTCAGACGTCCGACCTTCACCTCCATGAGCTGCTGGCAGCACGACGTTCGGCGCGCGGCGCTGGACATCGACGCGCTCGCAGCGTCCGTCGTGCTCTTAAGATCACCAACCTGCGAACTCCGGCCGTTGGAAGACGAGCGGTGGCGCGACGGGTTCTTCTGCGTGAACCGCATCGTGAGCTGGATCGGCGGTGCCGTGTCCGTCAGCTCCATACGCTCGAGCTGGACGCTCGTCGTGAAGTCGTCCTCTTCCTGTGCAAAGAGATCCGCGACCACGAGCGCCGCCGTGGCGACCTTCACCGTCTTGAAGAGGTGGAAGTCCCACAGCGAGATCTCGAGCACGTCGTTCTCGCAGTGGTGCTGCGCGTGCAGCTCGATCGGCACGTTCGCCCACGTGGGGTTCCGGTCGTGGCGCGCCACCGAGCTCTTCCACTGCGAGCCGCCGTTCGGGCTCTTGCGGATCGTCACGAACGGGTTCACGTGCTTGCGCGTGCGGAACGGGTCGAGGTTCGCGCACGCGATCTGCTGGATTGTGAGCACCACCTCGCGCGCGTCGCCGTTGGCGCTGCTGCTCGCGCTGAAGCGCGTGCTCTCGTCGCTGCTGCTCGCGCGCGAGCGCGAGAACGAGTGCGAGAGCGACTCGCCGAGTGACCTAGCCTTGCGGAGCGATGCGTCGATCAGCGTGCTGTCGTCGTCGAGGTGCTCGGGCTCCTCCTCGTCCACCTGGTTGTGGTCGACCGTGGACGCCGTCGACGACGACAGCGGCGACGGCATCTTGGTCGCCTCGTCGAAGTGCGTCTTGTTGCTCTTGCCGTCGGGAACAGCGACGTGCGCGATGGCGGCGATCGCGTGGTCGGGCGTCCAGTCGATGGTCTCGGTGAAGAGCGGGTCACGGAAGAGGATGCCGTGCTCGTAGACGAACTTGGTCTGCGCGACTCCCGCGCGCGTGGGGGCGCCCTTGATGTGCATGTGGGAGCTGAGTTTGGCCATGCGCGGCCCCACGAGGTGCGCGAGCACAGCGGAGAGTCCCTGCAGACGCGCGCCGTCGAGCGTGAGCAGCGTCACGTCCTTGCTCAGGAACGGCATGATCTTAGCCGCGTCGTTCTTCTTGAACGCGTACGAGAAGCGCGAGTGGTTGATCACGAGCGGCTCGACGCGGGGCTTCTGCTTCACGGGGGACGACGACAAGGGCGAGGTCGCCGGATCCCCGGCGTCGCTGTGGTTGTTGTTGTTGTTGCTGCTGCTGGTGTTGCAGTCGACAAAGGCGGTGACGGCGCTGGCGCGCGGCGGCGTCGACGGGCACACGGGCGGCAGCATCTCTTGGTGCGCTTGCTTTCCTCGCTTGCTGCTGGCGGAGCGCGTCCGGGGAGGAAAGCAGAAGCGGGAGTGTGGAATGTGTTAACAGCGCTCGGGCGAGCGAGCGAGCGAGCTCTGGGCGGTGGCAATCACGCGCGCCCTTTTTGGTGACGCGGGCAAGATCGAGTCAGCGGCGCCAACCGGTTAAACCTGCTGTTGCTGCGGCTGCTGCTGCTGTTGCTTGGCTCGCTTGGCTGGGCGTGTGTGCGTGTGTGCGCGTGGCGAGCGAATTCAAGAGTGAGAGCGGGCAGGCCATAGAGTGCAGTCCAGATTACACGCTCGCTTGATTGCACTTGTGAAGCCCTACCCGCAACGGCTTGCAAACTTGCGGACGGCGATATCCCTGCTGAAAGCGATCTGAGTCGAGTGATGGTAGATGGTGCAAATGCTGTGTAAAAAGCCCCTCTTTTTTGGAGGTCATTTTTGCGAGAAAATAAACAAGCGTAAGCTGCTTACTCTCGTTTTTTTTACATGCCTCCACCTGTGTATGTGCGGTTCGTAGTGCGTATCGATCGAGATCGCCAACGACGGCTTCACGGAAGACATACCCGCGAGGTGAGGAAGCTTTTTTCTTTCTCTCTTCTGCGTGTTTTCTGTGGGGATGAAGATATATGAGCTGTGGGTATTTTTTTGATTGGTGGGTACAATAATATGTCCAGATTTTTTCGCTAGCCTCCATCGGCAGATTTTTTAGTCATTTGACTGGTGGTACCGCACGCTTTGTTGTGCGAACCCAAACAACAAGCACACGAGCGTTGCAGACACGTGCACACACACACACACACGCACACGCATGCACTTGTGCGTGCCGAGCGCTCACTCGATGCCGTCGTGTACAGGACAAGCTGCTGGGCCACACAAGTGTCCTTGTGGGCTTCCTCGACCTGCCAGATTTCGCTTTCGCAATGACTTTGTATACGTTTTTGTATACTATGCGGTAAGCCAAAAATACCCGCTGGCGCATAATCTGCATAATCGGCCGTCTTGGCTGGCCATCATTAACGAGTATGATGCTCGCGCTAACCGCCATTGATGATGGCAGCTCAAGCATCAGCGCGGTGACAGCACGCAAAACGTCTCACACGCATGATATCCGTTAAGTTGACGCACCATGCAGCTCGCGCTTGATGGGGAAGCATAATCACCCGCCGGAAGCGTCTCGAACATGCTAACTAGAACATGCACGCGCGCGCGTTTGTCGGGTGAGCTTCCTCCGAGTTGAAAAGAGCCTCGTGGTCGGTCAGTCAGTTGGTTGGCGCAGAAGAAGCCTGCCACAGATCATCATCATACGCGTGTCACAATCAGGGGGCGCAGGTGTGCTCCTTTCCTCGCAACCAAACCTGTGAATCGAAGCGCCGCAATGCATGCATGTATTTGACAGGATTTCTATTCCTGCATGTGAATGTATGACGCACCTGAAAGCGGTTAACGGTGCGAACTGCTTCAGCGCGGCTCGAGCGCTGAACCGCGGTCAACCGAGCCGAGTTGAATTGAGCCGAGCCATGTCGAGTTGAGCCGAGCCGAACCGAGTCGAACCGAACCGAACCGCTCCATTCGCTTTGTACGCGTCCGCAAATCCCGCGTACACGCACTATGTAGAGATAACCATGGGAAATGCTCTCGCCAACGTGTCGAACCAATACATTTGTCAAGTCGAACCTCCCAGAAATCTTCGACCTCAGCTCCCGAGAGCACAAGCAAAGCATGGTGCTCGAGGTCGACGACGAGCCGCTGCCCGCGGGCTGGGAGGTGCTCATGTCGCGCTCGCAGAACCTGCCGTACTACTCGAATGTGCGCACGAAGAAGGTCTACTGGGTCGACGACGAGCTGCCGCGCGGCTGGTCGCACCAGTTCGACGACCAGCGCCGCCGCTTCTACTTCCACATCCGCGACAAGCAGGGAACGATCTCGTACGAGAAGCCTGTGTTGCGCACTCGCGCGCGCTCGCCACCGTCTCCCGAGCCGCTGCTGCCGGCGCTGCCTGAGCCCTCGTACGACGCCGCGCCGCAGCCGCCGCCACCGCCGCGCATGGAGCGCAAAAAGTCCAACTCGCTCATGGACCTGCTGTCTCCGGGGCCACCAGCGCTCAGCGCGGACGAGCGCTTCCCAGGTAGCTTGCACCATACAGTGCAGTGTAGCTAACTGAGAAGTGGGGGCAAGTACTGATAGTGTGGGAGCGCGTTTATGTTTGAGTAGATGGCGACGTGTCGCCGGCGGCGCCGAGCGCTCGTAGGACGTCGTCGTCGTCGATGGACATCGCGAACCTTGTGACGTCGTCGTCGTCGTCGTCGTCGTTCTCCTCCTCTGGCGGCTCGCAGCTCGCGGGGAGCAAGCGGCCGGCGAGCCAGATCTCGGACCATGACGCGGCTGCAGACTTTTACAACAACCTCAAGCGGAACGCGACGAGCGACCGCGCGGACAGCCTGCTCTTCCACATGCGTGCGATGAACAACTGGGTCAAGTCGATCCTCATCGCGGACTACTCAAAGCGCGGCGACCGCGTGCTCGACCTCGCGTGCGGGAAGGGCGGCGACCTGATGAAGTGGGCGAAGCGCGGCTTCGCCCAGTACGTCGGCGTCGACATCGCGCAAAAGTCGCTCGAGGACGCGGTCGACCGCTTCTCGAACAACGCGCAGAGCCGCGAGCTCGATGTGACGTTCGTGCAGGGCGACCTGGGCAGCGTGTCGCTCACGGACGACATGCTGCCGTGCTGGTCGCGCGACACGCCGACGTGGAGCACCCGCGTGACGAACCTCGAGCCCGGGTCCTTTAACGTCGTCTCGATGCAGTTCTCGTTCCACTACATGTTCGGCGACGAGGCGCGTGCGAGCCGCTTCTTCCAGACGCTGCACACGATGCTCGTGGACGGTGGAGTCTTCATCGCGACCACTGTCGACCCGAACATGGTACTCACGAAGTACTACCAGAACCTAGGCGGAAGTAACAGCAACAGTAGCACCAGCGACGATAACAGCAGTAGTGCGTCGAAAGACAGCGACGTCCGTATCCTCGACGAGAAGAAGCGCGAGGTGTGCACGATCCGCTTCGACGACTCGATTCGACACCTGCTGATTGGCCATAACGCAGCGCGCGAGGGCCAGTTCGGGCTCCGGTATAAGTTCACGCTGCGCGACTCGGATGCTGAAGACGGGGGCGAAGCAGTAGACACGCCCGAGTACCTCGTGCCGGACGACCTGCTGAGCAGGATGGTCAAGGAGAACGGCTTCGAGCTGCTGCTCAAGCAGAACTTCCATCAGTTCATCACGAAGAACATCGACGCGAACCGGTCCCTGCTCGAGAAGATGAAGGTGATGAACTACGACGGCAGCATCTCGGATGCGGAGTGGGAGATCGCGGGGCTGTACCAGGTGCTGGCGTTCAGGAAGGCGTACTAGGTGGCATGGAAAGGACTTGAAGAGGGAAGCGAGTTGTGCAGAGCGAGAGTATTGTAGCAGTATGGAAGAGATAGGGAATGGACGAAAGATGGCTGCAGCGTCCGCGCTTCTTCTTCTCGCTACTCTATCTAGGAGAGCGCGATGGTCGAGAACGGAGAGATGTATCCGCAGTCGCCGCGAACGCCAATGTTGCCGTCGCCGTCCGAGCTCAAGAAGTAGTCGAAGCACTTGCACACGCCTGTGCCTCGGTCTGTCGGCAGCAAAGCATCCAAGTATCGCACGCAGCATGCGCAGAAAATTGTCAGGAGGTATGTATGCCATCTCTCGTGACAAAACCAGCGCCTTGCGTACCGCAGATTCCGCGGCCGGAGCACTCGATGTTCGCCTTCGTGCCGGCTTGGAGCTCCGCGACAACTACGGTCGGCGTGACGCTCGAGTGATATAGCGCCGCCGTGGACGCCGTTAGCATCGGTAGGTTTCCCTGCTCGGTCTTGAACTCGATCGTCGTGACTGTCAGATATGCAAGCGTGTCAGCGATCCAAAGTGTACGCATGCCAGTGTCCTCCTTGTAACCAGTCGAGTGAATGAGGTGATGAACGCACCAATCGCTGCTGCGGCGCCGCAGGGCTGGACAGCGCCGCCAGCGAACGTGACAGCGACCGAGTCGATCGTGGGCAAACTCTCGAGAGCAGTCTTGAGCGTCGCGGCGGTGGCGTCGAACGCGATCCGCGGTGTCGTGTACTGGCGAAACGTGAGCGAGAACCAGCCGTTCTCGGCTCTGCACGCCAGCGTCTGCTTCTCATTCACCTTGCCGACTTCGTACGGGTCGGCGCCGAGTGGACAAAAGCGCGCAGAGCAGTCGTAGTCACGGAACTCCCCGAGCGCACCAGAGTATGGCCCCAGGTAGTAGTTCTTCGTGCAGTCGCAGCCTTGGATCTTGTTGTAGTCCCACGTGGACGCCACGTTGAGCGTTTGGCCGTACGTGACGCCGAGCAGGTCGCCGTTCTTTGCAGACGCGAGCGCCAGCTGCTCCATCGTTTTGCAAGTGCCGTGGCCATTGCACGGTGTCGATGCGCCTGGACACTTGAGCACTTCGCACGCCGAGCCCGTGAATAAGGCGTTGCAAAGGCACAGTCCCGTCCTGGGGTCACACGTTCCCCGATTCGAGCAAGTCGCCATGGCGTGCGCCGTGTCTGGGGCTGTAGCGCCGTCGAACCATGCGATGCCTTGCGGACACATACGCTGCGAGCAGTCATAGCCGGTGAAGCCTGAGTTACAGGTGCACCGGAAGGTTGGCGATATCCCCGTGTTATCGCATATTCCCTGGTTGTTGCACACGGCGCCGTTCGCCATCGGACATCCTGTAGCCGTGCCGAAGCCGCAGTCGCCGCGGGTGCCGATAGCTCCCGCGCCGTTGCTGCCAGAGAACCCGGTGGCGCAGACGCAGAGTCCGGAGACAAACTCGCACAGTCCGCGGTTCGAGCAGTACACTTCCTCACGTGTGCCATGTGTCGGGGTCGTGATTGTCAGCGATGGCGTGGTTGCACCACCTGTGAGCCGGTTCTGGATCAGGAGGGTCGGTAGATCCCCTGGGTTGTTGGTGAACGTGATTTGCGTCGTAGTGCCGGCTGCACTACATAGCGTCGAGCCTACTCCGATGGTGACTGTCACGCCAGAGATCGTGTCGAGCTTCTCGAGTGCTCTCTTGAGGTCCGCAGCGGAGTCTCCCGGGAACAAGTTCACAGTCGTGCGGCGACGAAACGTAAACGCAAACGAACCGGTGCAGCCGTCGCAAACGCACACGAGCTCCTGGATCTCGTCGATCTGCCCGGTCGTCATCGGGTCGTCACCCTTGGGGCACTCACGCTGCGAGCAGTCAAAGCCAGAGAAGCCGTTGTCGCACTGGCAGCCGTAGATCTTGTCCGCGTCCCAGAGCTTGTACGTTGTCGCGACAAAAAAGTTGGTGTTATCCTGGATCTCAGCGGCCTCGCGCATGCTGACGCAACGGCCGTTCGTGCACACCGGGCATGACATGCGCTCGCACGCGACGCCTTCGAAGCCTGGATGGCACTTGCACGCGCCCGTGTTGCGGTCGCAGAGTCCCATATTGGAGCACTCGGCCATGTCGTGCGCGACGTCGGTCGCACTGGCGTAGTCGGCCCACGCGATGCCCTCCGGACACGACATCTGCTTGCAAGACGTGCCGATGTAGCCCGCGAAGCACTTGCACCTGCCGGTGCTGCCGTCGCATGCGCCGTGCCCGCTGCATGTGCCATCGCACGTGATGCCGCACACTGCAGCCACAAGGAGCGCTATTACAAACGTGCCTGCTACGAGCGCCCGCATAATTGCATGAGAGCGTGACATCGCGAAGAGCAAGCCGATCGGGAGCCGATGGCTTCGACGCCCGAGTGGTCGTTGCGAGTCTGGAATAGCGGTCTTTACTACCGAAACACTGGGCAATCAGCGCTAAGCTCTAACGAATGGCGTGGCCGTGGCTGGGCATCACGCAAGCACGCCTGGTGCGCCATAGCCTCACACACGCACACCCTCGGTGCAGCGCTAGCGTGATGTAGTGATGGAAAGTGAGCTGGCCAACTTCAAGGTGGAGCCACGCCGAATCGGAAGTAGCGCGAAGGTTGCCCGTTGCCTTTCTCGTTTGCAGGTCGCGCGAAGGTAGCGCATTGGCTGGTCACACCTCTCACGAGAGCGCCCACAAGAGCGTCGTTCCTCGCTCCGATGGCGCCATCCGCTGGTGCGTCACCACCTCCGCCCATCGCCGGCCGCCCGCGTGTGATGAAAAAGTGCAGCGTGGAGGGCTGCGACAGCTTCGCGCGCTCGCGCGGCTGCTGCAAGGCGCATGGCGGCGGCAAGCGCTGCGGCGCCGCCGGCTGTGATCTGAGCGATCAGGGCGGCGGCCGCTGCATCCGCCACGGGGGCGGGCGCCGCTGCGAGATGCCAGGCTGCGCCAAGAGCGCGCAGTCGCGCCGTTTCTGCAAGGCGCACGGAGGCGGGGTGCGCTGCCGCGTCGAGGGCTGCAACAAGACGAGCCAAGGTGGCGGCTGCTGCCGCTCGCACGGCGGTGGCGGCCCGCGCGGTGCCAGCAAGAAGCAGGCGCAACAACTCCGGAGCAGCCTACCTGGGGCGCTAACTCCGCGTGCAAGAGCGTGCGGTATCGGGGCGAGAGCGAGTGAGGCGGCAACTGTAAAGACTGAGCGACCTGCGTCACCGCCACCGCTTTCGATCGCGGACACGCAGAGCTTGTTGGCGCTCAAGACCCTTCCTGAGCCGTCGATCGCTGCAGACAGCAGCAAGCTAGGCGAGTTCACTCGGACGCCGCGTTCGAGTGAGCGCCTTAGCGACGCGCTCCAGAGCTGCAGGTGTCGAGGCGAAGGCTGTGGGCACGTTCGCCCCTCGCGTTCCGGGCACCAGCAGCGTGCAATGCATGACGAGAACATCCTCCAGGCTGCCTCGCTGCTGGACTTGCTGTCTGCGGGATCGTTGTGACGCCGCGTGAGGCACAGCCGCCGTGCATGTAGGCAGGAAGGAACGAAAAGAGACAGAATGGAAGATAGGCGAAGTATTTATCGTTGACAGAGAAGCACGAGGCGAAGACTGAGAGCGTTTGACGCGCGCGCAGATGCTGCCGCTCGGCATGCCGCTCGACGACAACACGTCATGATGTACACGAACGCTAGCCGAGTACGAGTAGGGTGGGGTGAGACGATGAGCTCGTCATGATTGCCTAGTTGATTAGCAGACGAACAGATGTGCTGTCTGCCTGGTTGGCCAATGAACAAGACGCGATCTCCGTGAAGAGGAGGTCAGTTCATGGAGCGATGGTCCTTGGGGAGCGGCAGGCGCTTGAGGCGCTCGCCGCTATCCGCGAGCATGTTCTCGACGCGCTCGATGGCCGACGATATCCGTAGCAGTTGCGAGCCGTGGTAGTCGATCACGTTCGCCATCTCGTGCTGCTGCGCGGCAAGGATCTCCTGCGTCGAGATGGTCTTGTCCAGCAGGTCGAGCATCATGCGCTCGTTAGCGTTCAGGTTCGAGACTTGGCGCTGCTGGATGGTCGTGGTGAGTGTCGGGCTCTGCTCATACTGTTGTTGCTGGTAGCGCATCGGCACGATCTTGGCGCACGCGCTCCTGCTCGTGTTTGTGCTGTTGCTCGAAAAACTCGCGATGCTTTCCTCCGAGATCGACCGCGAGACGCCAAGACCAGATGCCTTCGCTTCGTTGCTGCGCTGGCTGTCACCGAAAGACGTTGCAGCACCTGAGCCTGTGTGCATCGCGCGGTAGTCTCGCGGTGCAGGCAAAGACGCCGCGGGGACGGGTGTAGGAGTGCGCACCAAGGGGTGGTGGGAAAGACGCTGGTTACTGCTCTCTGAAGTCGCAGAGTGCGAGCTTCGGGTCCGCGCCGGCCGCGCCTGCCCAGCAGTGACCACAGGCGGCAAGCCGGCAGTTGCTGGCGAGACGCGGTAACTCGACTTCAGTTGTTGTTGCTGCTGCTGCTGTGGAAGGCAGCGACGCAGACGCAGCAGAAGGTCGCAGCTCAGGTTCGGGTCGTGCGCGACCTGATTCTCGACTGGCTGCGTGACGATGCACGAGACGTTCACGGATCCGAGACCGTCGTGCAGGCTGCACGGCGCGACGAACCAACCGAAGAGCAGGTCGTGCTCGCTCGCTTCGTAGAGCTTGGTGGCGTCCATCGCGACCACTACCGTGCTTCCGTCTGGATACTGGCGCGAATGCGTGAGTACGCGCAAACTCGCGTTGCCGACAACAATCCCATCTGTAGATGCACAATGCCACGTGAGTTCGGTCTGCTCGAAGCTTCCGCTGCATCACAAGCAACAACAGCAACAGCAGCAGTAGCAACACGTACTTGGCTTGAAAGTCATCTCGTCCATCCACGTCTGCGAACTCAGGTTGTAGCGCCGTACGACGCGCGAGAAGAGGTTCTGGTAGATGGCTATGTTCTCGTAGTTCTGCAGATGCGCAACCACCTCGGAGCACTTGCCCGAGAGTTTCGTGTTGCTGCGCGTGAACTGGCGGTCGTCGCGGAACAGCTCGAACGCCTTGACGCCGTCCTGCGACGAGCGCTCGCACCAGAGCGTGCTCTGCAGGCGCTGGAAGAAGTCCATCGACACGCCGATCTTCTCGCCGTACTCGGGCGGCACTGACGACAGTGCCAAATACATACACGGACTCGGGTCTGCCCACTCAACCTCGTCACTGCTGCTCTGTGACGACGCATACTCCTCCAGGTTGAGCCCTTGCAACGACGCGTTTAGGTCCAGGGGTTCGCCCGAGCCTGTGCCAATGCTGCTGCTGCTGCGCTCGCTGCCGCTATCGGACGCCGTCTCGCTCGCCATCGAGTGTTCATGCTGTTGCAGGTGGTGATGCTGGTGTTGCTGCTGCTGCTGCTGGTGGTGATGGAGCGGCGCTTCTTCGTGGACACTCGGCATCGTGCGGACCGACGACATGAACGTCGAGTTTGTCGCCTAGAAGTGGACCATTCGCATCGTTAGCGAATCAGTAGCAAAAGCGTCTATGACGACACACACACACACAGCGGATGCAATCAGCAGGCGTCCACGCACCCTGGGCGCGGAAGATCCCCCGTCGACGCGCTGCTCGAGCACCTCGGACACGATGTTGGCAATAGCTTCGAGTGTGCTCCTCATGGCCGCTGACGTCTCCTTGTGCGGCGAAGTGTCGAGTGCGCACACAACGCCAATGCAGCGGCCCAGGACGCGGATCGGTGCGCCGGCATAGTAGCGCAGCGGCCGTGCGTTGATGCTGATGTTGTTGGCGTGGAAGTGCTTGTCGAGGTTCGTGTCCGGCACGATCATCGTCTTGCTCTGTGCAAGCGTGTGTGAGCATACGCAGTCATCGCGCGGAATGTGCGTGCGGTCCCACCCGACGCTCGCCTTGAACCACAGGAAGCTGTCGTCGAGAATGCCGATAAACGCCACAGGGCACTCGAGCGTACGCGCGATGATGCTTACGAGCAGGTTCATGGTCGGGTCGTTGTCCGAGCGCAGGATCACCGAGTTGCGTGCGATGCGGAGCCGCGCGCTCTCATCGTCAGGGATCGGCTGCGGCCAGAGCTGCACCACGCTGCCAGTCGTCAGGTCCGACTCCATGCTCCACATCGAGAGCTGCTGCCTCCGGCGAATACCGGCAGGTGGCTGCGGGTCGCTCTCGGAGCGCGCACTACTTGCTCCACTGTACGACGCGTAGCTCTCACCAGCATTGCAAGCGATGGTCGCACTGCTCGAGCCGGTGCACGCCGGCGGCTGGATCGACATACGGCGCTTGTCCATCGCGAGCGTCTCGCGCACCGCCGTCTCGTGCACCTTGATCGACGCGTCGGTCGCGCGGATCATGCAGAACGTGCACACGCGTGTGGCACAGTGTACGTTCACATCGGTCTGGCGGATCTCGCGCTTGCTCGAGCAGCCACCGCAGACCACCTCACCGCACTGGCGATGAATCGAGAGTTAGCAACACAAGCAGGGCGAGAGTTCCTGGATGCAAAGATACTGATAAGCAGATCATGGTTTTCTCTGCTGATACACACCGTTCGGCAGTGATGACGGCGCCGGAAGGGCAGGAACTGCTGCACGCACACGTTGCAGTGCGTACGCACCTCGTCGTGTACCCAGGCGTCGGGTTTGAGCAGCTTGCCGACCACGAGCAGCCCACCCTCGAGGAAGTACATGGGCTGCGGTGCCACCGGCGTGGTCGAGTTGCGCTTGCCGCTACCTCCACCACCCATTTCAAAAGCGGTTTCTTCCGATCAGCCGAGTTTGCAGCGGAGGTCGTCGTCGCGTTCGCGATCTCCGAAGCGAATTGCGCTGCCAATGTCTCGGCGATCAGAGAAGTTTGTGTCCTCTGATGAACGTCGTCCTCGGCTCACCTGCTGGTTGCTTCTGGCGCAGATCGGCTTGCGGGTAGGCGCGCACTTGCAAGTATGCGGAGAAAGGAAGGAAGGAAGGACGGAAGGAAGGAAGGAAGGAAGGAAGCGCGGCGAGCTTCGAGCCTCTGGAAAAGTGCGACTTAAGAAATCTACTTTTGTGGAAGTTTCAAGAGCCGTGTGTGACGGCGTGTTTGTATGCAAACGCCCTACCCCGTCGCAATGAGTCGTTTTTTCCTTCTGTTGTTCTATTATGAAAAACCACATACAAACACCAAGAAAGGTTAATATCACGCCTTTTCGCGCTTCAAATTGCGATCTTATGTGGGTCACACGCCCAGACAAGCAAAAAAGCGGGAGGAGGTGCCGCGAACAACAGCATGGAGCTCTCGCTCTCGCTTGCTACCTTCCTCTTGCTGCTCTCCCTCTTGCTCCCACTTATCCTCTCTCTCTGCCAAGCTATTGTACAAGGAGGGGACCACATCGCGCTGCTTGAGTGCAAGAGATGAGTAGCTTTGCAAGGAACTACATGGCGCCATCAATGCCTCACGCTCTCGCTTCGAGACTGGTAAAATACTCGCTCGTTCGGCTCGCTTGGTGGTACCTCCATTGCTTGTCGCACATGACCGCGAACCAGCATCTGCGCTGGCAAACCGTGGAAGCAAAGAGCTGGAACTCAGGTTCGCTGTGTCATCGAGAGAAGGAAGGTGGTGGCGCTGTCTCTGTGAGCACGCCCGCACTGCTGAACAAATTTCGAGCACTTGCATCGAGGATCTGCGCTGCATTTTCAGCATGCAGGGCGACAGCGATACCACCCTACTCGCGCAGTCGCGACATCAATCGCGGTTTCAGGCGGATGTCGACGAGTCCGCGAAGACCTGACGTCACCACAGAGGTCAGTGCACTTACACATTCGGTCACGTCACTTGCCAGACATGAACCGGTGACATGCTGAATAAGCATATTGCTCGCTGGTCGTTGTCGGGTTTCCTTGAATGAGCGAGTGATGTTGTCAAGGAAGAGACACACGATCTCTCTCTCTCTCTCTCTCTCTCTCTCATGCACGTCTGAGCTGGGCGTCTGAGCAGGGCGAACGCGTTCAGTAGTGCTCGGACAGCCATCTATCTTGTCTGATGCACGACAGATCGAAAAGCCTTGGGTCATGCACGGCCTCGCACGGTCGTATGCATGCATTTTCGTCCATCCAGTCAATCGGCCAACGCACGCGCTGTAACTTGTGTTTCGGGGATAGGTGGCAGCGCACTACAGCTTCGCAAGTGGTCGAATATGCCCTTGCGTCATTGAGGTGCAGACTTGTGTTTCAAGCACTGCAGCTAGATGTCGATACCATTCAACTCTGCGCGAGGAAATCTTCTCTGTCAAGCGTGAACGAGATCAAGATGCAACGGAGACTGAACCACGAGCACGAATGCAGCGGCAGGCTATCTCTATCTCTTGCTCATGAAGACAAGTTTGATGGACAATCAGTCGCACAGGCAAGTACCCAACTTGTGTGCTCGTTTTCCTCCTACGACAACGGACTGACTGTGTGACCGGTTTCCCATTCATCCATCGATGTATCAAGCTCGTCTGTTATTGCTGCGGATGGCGATGCGACTGCCTTGCCACCGCGGCTTTCTTCAAGTCAAGTCCACAGCCGAGCGAGAAAGTGAGCGAACGAGTCGTCTTTGGAATTGCTGCCACACGGTACGTTTGGCGACTTGGACTCACATTTGTGGCTCACAAGTGAGTGTGGTGTTGTGATCACTGATTTGGGACTCTGCCAGTAGCTAAATCACTCTTCACAGCGATTGAAAAGAAGCAAGTAACCGCCATTGCTACTGACAGCGTCTCCTGCTCCTTTTCTGTGCATCGGTCGGAGGGTCTCATTGCGTATAGCTGTTCGGGATCCGGACAGCGGTTGCCTCTCCCTCCCAATTCAATTCGATTTCGCATGCGCTTTTCAGCCTGCACAAGTCGAGTTCGGTCTGGTTCCCGCTATACGCTTTGCCGGATGCTCTTGGCCACCACCAAAGACGCCAGTTCAGCCAGGCGCGACTCACCGACCAATTTTGCGGCCGCTTTGCTTGGCGGGATGCCCGAAAAGCGTTCAGAAATCCAGTTTCGCTCCAAGCCGCAAGCAACCGAGCAGCGCACGCAGCAGCAGCTCCGCTCCCGCCGCGCCCACGCGCTCTCGCTGCCTCCTTCCCCCGCCTATTTACTTTCACTATACACAACTAAGCTCGTACGTGTCTGCCAAGCACGCTCCCTCCCGCTCGCTCGCAATACGCCGCGCAGCATACCAAACTAACCGCCGCACTCTTTTGCCAGACAATGGGGAACATGTGCTCGAAGCGCCCGACGGCCAAGTCGCCGGTCCGCACGCCGATCGGTGGCGGTCACGGCGGTGGCCACGGCGGCGGCTCGTACCGCCCGGACCCGCTGCCGCCCTCGCGCCCGGGGCCCTCGCGCCCTGTGGCGCCGCCGGCGCCCGCCGCGAACACGGACAACTGCTTCCCGGAGCTGCTGCAGTTCCGTCTCGACGAGACCGAGGTGCTGCTTACGCGCAAGGTCTCGAGCGGCGCGTTCGGCGTCGTGTGGCTGGGCCACTACCACGGACAGCCCGTGGCCGTGAAGCGCATGATCGACGGCGAGGACGAGGCGCTCGCGTTCTCGCGCGAGATCATGACCATGTCGCGGCTCGTGCACCCGCGCATCGTGCGCTTCATCGGCTGCACATGGACGAACAGCAAGGACCTGAGCGGCGTGACTGAGTACATGGACGGCGGCGACGTGCGCACGCTGCTGGAGAACCGCAAGATCGACCTGAGCTGGCGGCGGGAGAAGATCTCGATGGCGGTTGATATCGCCGAGGGTCTCGCGTACATGCACTCGCTCAACCCGAAGATCATCCACCGCGACCTCAAGTCGCGCAACGTACTGCTCAACTCGGCCATGGTCGCCAAGCTCTCGGACTTTGGACTTTCGCGCAACCGCACGTACGAGGAGACGCTCACGGCGGGCGTCGGCACCGTGCGCTGGACGGCGCCCGAGGTCATGCTTGGCGAGAACTACAGCGAGCAGGCCGACGTGTACTCGTTCGGCGTCGTGCTCTCGGAGCTCGATACGCGCGAGATCCCGTTCGAGGAGAAGTCGAGCAGCCGCGCCGGCGGCGGCCAGCCCGACATGGCGATCGTCATTAAGGTGGCCAAGGGCGAGCTGCGTCCGTCGTTCGCCCCCGACTGCCCGGAGGTCATTCTCAAGATCGCGCGCGCCTGCCTGCAGTTCGATCCGGCGCTGCGCCCGAGCAGCGCCACGGTTGCGCGCATGCTCCAGGACGCGCGCGCCGACCTGCAAGCATAAGCGCCGCGGGCGCTGCGTCCTAGATCTCGAACTGTACCACGCTTCGATCGACGGCTTCCCGATCTCGCCCCGCTCTCCGCTCCTCTCACCCTCTCGTCGCTGCTCTCCACCTCCCTATTTTGCATAAAGAAACGGGGAAGTACACTTGTGTTCTCGCTTGCGCCGCTGGCTCGCTCCCTCGCTTCCCGTGCTTCTTCCTCGCCTGGGAAGCGCTGTGATCACCGTCGCCTGCCATCGAAGGCTTTCGGTACAAAAAAGCGCCCGTCGCCAGGCTCATGCTGCACCTTCGCTCTTCGTCTGCGCGGCTCTCGGCGCGTGCGCTGCAGCAGTGGCCGCGGCGCCTCGCGCGCTCCCAGTCGAGCGCCCCCGTCGCCGGCGATGACAGCGGACCGCTCTTGTACCGCGACTTGGCGCGCACGTTCATGCGCATTGAGGTCTGCGGCGCAGTGGCGGTGAGCGGACGCGGATAGCCACGGCGACTGAGCTGACAAGTGACTTGGCATCGCGCAGGGAGCAAAAGCGTCGCGAGACACGAGCGTGCGGCTGCTGGCGGCGCAGCTCCGCGAGGTGCTGCAGCGCCCGTCGTCGACGTCGTCGGAGCTCGCGGCGGCGCTCTACCTCACGGCATCGCAGCTGGCGCCGCCGCACGAAGGCGTCGAGCTGCGCTTCGGCGCGCGGCTGTTCGCGCCGGTGATCGCACAGCTCGCGGAGACGCCGGACAGCGAGCCCTTGGTGGACGTGCATAAGTTCCCGGACTTGGGGACTGCCATGCAGGCGCTCGTCGACAGCGGCGCCATCGCGATCCCGGCTGTCGACGAGTCGAAGCTGCAGGAATCGACGGGCTTGACCGCTGCGTCCGTGCATGAGGAGCTGCTGCGTCTCGCAGGCGAGGAAGGCAGCGGCGCGGTGATCCGCAAGCAGCAGCGCGCGGTGGAGTTGCTCAAGCAGTGCCGGTGAGTGCAGCTCGTTCCTACCTCCTGCTAGGAAGAAAAGTTCGGTTGAGGTCTTTGGGATTCGCACGATGATGGCGATGGGAATGTCTGAAGATCTGCAGAGGAGATGGTGTTCCTCGTTCGGATGCTGGCGGTGCGTCCGTGACAACGCACAACTTGGAGACCAGAAGCCACGAACCGCACGCCGAGCTCACTCTGTGCATCTTTTGCTGGCGTGTGCGTGGCCGACAACAGCACCAGAGTCTTCGGATCGGCATGGGCGAGAAGTCGATCCTCGCAGCGCTCGCGCTCGCGAGTGCTCCGTCGGCTCCATCTCAGCTCGAAGACACGTCTGCGGTCGACAGCGCGCCGCTCAAAGCGTGGATCGAGAGCGTCACGAAAGCGTACGCGCAGCAGCCCGACTACACTGCTCTCGCGCACCTCCTGTTCGCGAATAAGCACGAGCAGGACCTAGCAAGAAAAGCGGAGTGGCTGGATGCGTGCGCGACGCCGACGGTCGGTGTCCCCGTGCTTACGATGTCGGCGTACCCTGTCTCGAGCATCTCAGGCGTGGTCGACCGCGTTCGGAAGACACCTGGCAAGACTGCCACGTGCGAGTACAAGTACGATGGTGCACGCGTTCAGATCCACTTGTCGATCGACGCGCGTTCCGGCGATGAGCTACCCGTTGGACGGATCTTCAGCCGCAACATGGAGGACAACACGGAGAAGTACGGCTCGCTGCTCGCAGTCTTACAGCGCCAACTGCGCCGCGAACACTTTTCCGGAGGTGCACAGCTGATCGTGGAAGGCGAGGTCGTGGCGGTGGATCGTGCGACGCAGCGGTTCCTTCCGTTCCAGGTGCTGCAGACGAAGACGACGACAGACTTTTGTCTCTTCGTGTTCGACTTGCTCCACCTCAACGGCGAGAAGCTGATGCACCGCTCGCTGCGAGAGCGCCGAGATGTTTTACGCCACCGTCTCACTGAAGACCCTGGCCATCTCGAGTTCGTCAAGAGCATCGATATCGAAGTGAGTGACGTCGACGGGGTCGCCGCGGTGAGTAGCTCGTCGGATGTGAGCCGCGTGCGAGCATTTCTCCAAGACGCGGTGGCAGCCGGTTGCGAAGGGCTGATGGTCAAGACGCTGGATGGCGCGACAGACTCGGACTACAAAGCTGGAGTGCGGTCGTACGCGTGGATGAAAGTGAAGCAGGACTACCTCAGCGAAGACACGAGCTCGCTGGCGGGAAAGAGCAACCAGAAGCGTGGGTCCAAGCAGCAGCAGAGTGGCGAGCACGGCACGTTTCTCCCCGACACGCTGGATCTGGTCCCGATCGGCGCTTTCTACGGCAAGGGGCGCCGCTCCGGCGTGTTCGGTTCGTTCCTGCTAGCGGCGTACGATGCTGCATCCGGCAAGTTCGAGGTGCGTGAGTGTGCGATATGCGAGTGCTACAGTGTGTCTAGTGTAGGCATCGGCATCTCTTTGCACTTTCTTGGTCATAGTATCACTCACTGACCGCGATGTCTCCTTCCAGACCATCGGCAAGGTTGGGACGGGCTTCTCGGATGCGCAGCTTGCTGAGATCTCGGAGCGTCTGAAGCAGCAGAGCCCGCTCGAAGCCGACGGCTCCGTGCCTAGCAACATCTCGTCCGCCGCGATTCGCAGCCGCCACCCGGACGTGTGGCTCAGTCCGCGAGAGGTGTGGGAGATCAAGGCGACGCAGCTCACGGCTTCGCCCTCGTACACGTGTGCAGCGCAGCAATCTGGGCCCGAGTCCGAGTCTGCTGAGCCCGACACTGCGAATGCACGCAGCGGCTCGGACAGAGTTCGATCGAAAGGACTCGCGCTCCGGTTCCCGCGGTTCGTGCGATTCCGCGGCGACAAGCACCCCGAGCAGGCGACCGACAGCGCGCAAGTCGCTGAACTCTTTCAGCAGCAGACTGCACATCAGAACGGTGAGTGACCGACATACGTGAGACGAGAGGAGTCTGCGATAGAGAGAATGGCATCATCATAGCAGGAGTGCTCCAGGTGTATGCCGCCTCGCTCTCTCTGGTTGCTCCGCTCTATCGTCGATCTTTCTTCACCTTGTAGATGCGCACGATCCATTGCTCGGACGTGAACACCTGCTCGAAGTGCGTGAGCGACACGGCGCCCGACACTTTCGTGTTGCGGCTCCGGTCGAAGCCGCGCGTGGCTTCGCCTCCGTCGCCGTTGTCCAGCTGCGCAAAGTCCGCGAAGCTGAACTTGTAGAGCAGGCTCGAGGTTATCGCGAGCGTCGAGTTCTCGTGGTACAGGTACTGCCGGTTCACCTGGAACTCAGACTCGATCGTCGTATCCGGAAACACGCCCTCCGTGATCTTGACAATCCACGGCAGTTTGTTGAGGTCGTCGCCGCCCATACCGACCTTGCCTCCGAACTGGATCAGGATGTAGTCAGCGCCGATGCTTTGCAGGATCGGCAGCGCCTCCTCCTCCGATGACGTGAGCACGCGCCCCACGGTCGCGATGTGCGTGTTGTTCCACGTGTTGTTGTCCACGATGACGGTGCGGTTCGCGAGCGACGAGATCTGGTACCCGTAATCCCACCAGCTGAGGATCTTGGCGTCCTCGGGGGTGTTCTGGCGCAGCCACATGTACGCTTCTCGGTAGTCGTCGTGCACCGTCGTCGTTCTCGTCGTGGCGTTCCAGCTCTCGTACACCAGCGACGTCGAGGAGTACGCTTTGCTCGAGATCGCAGCGGATTGGCGAACGTGGACGATCAGCAATGCCTGTCATCACGACCGACAACCAACGCGTACGCTACAGTCAATACACAGCGCTCCAACAAAGCACCGATCTCGCGATTCCAGTCAGCGACAACTCACACAGACTGCGAGTACCAGCAGTCCCATCGCGTTCGGGATCTCGCTCGCTCGCAACTTGGTTTGCATGCCTGCCGGGGGAGTGCCAAAGCACAGCTTCACACTGATCGCCGCGAGAGTGTCGCCCGTGTACTCTTCATCGTCTTGCTGGACCTTCGGCGCCTGTCGATCGCCGCGATTCTTTGGCGATCGCCTTGTGGCTCGCGCTGCTTCCACGACCGGCGTGGAATCCTTAGGATCCTCCTCAGCCAACGCGTTCGCCCGCGTCATCGCCGCCACCTTGTCGAGGAACGTAGAGATCCCGACCGCTGACAGGAAGCACGAGGCCGGTGCCAGCGTGAGCAGAAGGCGCACCATGACGCCGGAAAAGTACACGGCGAAGACGCTGTACACGATCATGAAGATGAACCCGGGACTGAGCTTCTGGAAGGAGTAATACATCCCCAACGGCGTGAAGAGCATGGCCGGTCCGAGCGCCAAGTAGAACCCTGTCCACGCCGTCGGCTGGTGCTCGCCCACCGACGCGACGATCGGGATGTACTTGGACGCGTACGTCGGGATCAGCAGCGTCAGGCTCCTCCCGCTCCACTGCAGCTTCCCGAGCGCGAGCGCCACGACCAAGATCGTCCCAGCGACTCCCGCCGTGACGGCAAGGAATGCCTTGAGCACCTTCGCGAACTGACTGGGCGTCAGCTGAGTCTCAAGCCACTTCAGCAGCGCCACGCCTTGCAGGAGCGCGAACATCCCGTGAGACGCAGCGCTCTCGCCCTTGAGCACCGCATTGAAGCCGACGAACGGCACTTGCATCGCGAGCAGCGTCGCCAGCGGGTAGAACGTCGAGTACGCGATGTAGACGCGGGACGAGTACCGTCCCGAGAGCACGAGCACGAGCACGTGGATCGGGATGAGGTTGATAATGAACACGTAGCCTCCCCAGGACACGACCATCGCAAAGTACGCGAGCGCCGTGGCGCCCGCCCAGAGCATCGAGCCCGAGTTCACCGTTTTCACCCACAAGTAGAACGTAAGGACGAGCAAGAAGATCGCGACGCCCTCATTGTCGAACGAGCCGGCGGACGAGCGCGACATGTACGCGGGCGACACGGCCAGCAGCATCGCTGCAAGTAGCGCTGTGGTCGTCTGGCGCGTCACCTCCTTCGTGAGCAGGAAAAGCGCGAGCGCCGCGAACGCAGCGAAGAGTGGCGCAAGCATCACGCACACGTGGCGGATGTCGACAGGCACACCGACGCACGCGAGCGCCCAGTGGAGCAGCGCCGCCGCCCCCATAAGTCCCGGGTAGACGGTTGTGCCCACGATGCGGCCGAGCGGGTACCACGCGCGGTCGTCGAACCAATCAAGCAGCGCGAACGCGCCGTCTTGCGCCAGCAGCTTCGTCACGCGGAAGTTGAAGTGCGGGTCGAACTCGTGGATCACCTGCGGGCGCACGTGGGCAGGCGCGTGTGAGTTTGCGCGGGTGGTCGAGAGGAGGTGGCAGCACGTGATACCGGAGACGTACGCTGCCCCACTTGACGACGGAGAAGAGCCGGATGCTGACGCTCATGACGCAGATGAGCAGCAGCAGCGCGGCGGTTGCGACGCCCGGCGGATGCCGCCACACAGGCGCCGCCTGTGCCTGCTGCTGGGGCGTAGCTGCTGGCGTCGTCGTCGACATTGCGTGAAAATGAGCTTGCGAGGGGAACGCGAGGGACAAGTGTTGGAATCTGGCTTTGCGTTTCGTATGGTTGAAAGGGAATCGATAGTGACGAAACACAGGGAGAGCCTGGAGGTACCTTGAAAGGCAACTTGCAGTGCGGAAACCCGTCGCGCGGAGACAGCGGACGCAAGAGATGGCGACGGCGGCGCTCGCGCAGACGCTGCAGCAGGTAGGGAGCTGCGCGCATGCGCCTCGCAATGCAGCGCACTGGTGTGACACTCTCTCTCTCTCTCTCTGTGTGTATGTATGCATGTATGTGCATGGACGCATGACGCAGCTGACGGAGATCGCGACCGAGTTCCTCGCGAAGCACCAGTGCGTGCTCGCGTCCTGCTGCTCCATGCTGGAGAGACGCGCGATGCGTAGCGAACACATGCGGCGTGGTATATAACACCTGTGTAATTGCGTGCGTTTGTCAAGAGCGCTGGAAGAGGAAGGCGCCGCGATCCAGGAGGAGATGGAGGAGCTGGATCGGCGGCAAGCAAAGGTTCGGCGCGCTGGTTTATGGCCACAGCACGCGGGAGGTCAAGTGTAGTCCGCCTCACGCTTGCGATGGTCGGTGGTGGGGGTGGTGGCGCCGGCATCAGAGAGCACAGCGGATCGTCGCGAGACTGCGGCAGGCAAGTGCGAACATCCTGGCGTTCGCCGACGACTCTAGCAGCCAAGAGCACGAGCAGCAGCTCCGCCATGACGACTACGGCGGCAACGACCTCGACGACGACGAGTGAGATGGGCTCCCGTGCGCGCGTCAAGTGAGAGAGAGAGAGACAGAAACTCACGCAGCTAGAACAGCACAACAGCCCGAGAGCGCGTGGGCAGTAGGTACACGGCGCGCCTCTTTCGTTTCTACGTTGTCTAACGAAGTGCGCTGCCGCCTTCTCCTCCTGGTTGCAAGCGCTCGAAGCGCGGTCGCGACGGTACACACCCACACACGCTCTCGCTCTCTCCGAGTGCACGTGCTGCCAACCGCCGGCGTCAAAGACAACAGCGGGCGTCCGGCCGAGCTCCCCTACTCACCAACATTCACCCTACAGCGTGCAAAGCGCTAGCCTTTGTGACGCCCACCTTAGCCGATGACTAACTGGCCGACTGACCGGCCAGTCGGCTTCCGAACGCCGCCGGTCGACTTTACTCCTTTAGGGCGTCCAGGTCGTCTGCGTCCTGCAGATACAGGCTCTTGTCCATCACTGCGGCAGCCACATCCACGCCAGCAGCCGACGCAGGCTTCTCTTCCTCCTCGTCCGACTCCAGATCGTCGCGCTCCTCGTCGGGGTCGTGCAGCGAGTACCGGTCCTCGTCGGCGTCCGCGTCGTCGCGGAATAGCGTCGGGTCGAACGTGAACAGCGCGCGGCCGCTCACTGCACAAGGAAAGAAAGCGAGAGCGAAAGAAAGCGAGACACACCACACTCGTCAGGCACGGCGACACGACACCAAGAACGCCAAGCGCAGCAGGTACGCACTGATTCCGCGGCCACCCGTCTTCTTGAGCTCCTCCTTCCGTCGTTTCTCCTCCTCCACCTTCTTGCGCGCGATCTTGTCTGCCTTCCACTTGGCGAGCGTCTCGGCCGTCACTGGCGTACCACCTGTCGGCCCCAGCTTGGCGCGCTGCTGCTCGATGATCTCCTCGATCGAGATCTCCTCGACCTTTTTGCTCTTCTCCGCCTCGCGCTCCGCGCGCGTCTTGAACACGTACCCGGGCGGCAGCGCGTGGCGGTACTTGCACGCCGTGCCGCCGTTCGGACACACCCAGAACCAGCCGTAGAGCGACCGCTCGATCGCGTCCAGAAAGTGCTTGCACACGATGTCCGTCTGCTTGGCGGTCTTCTCGCCGTGCTTCTCTGCCACGACGCTCTCGAGCTTGCTCTGGTCCCACGTGTCCATTTTATCTGAGCGCAGAAAACACACGCGCGCGCGTCCGTGAGCACGAGCCACAGCCCTCGCTTCGGTCTTTCGCTACGCCTCACGCGCACCCACCTTTCGCCTTTTCGTCGTCACGCGCGTCCGCGTACAAGTTGATCTTTGCTGCCTTCTTCTCCACCATCAGGTCGTGCGAGAACTTGCAGCGGTTGCCCTGAGCACCACATGCGTGTTGTCAACGCACTCGCCACTCTGCCGTTGCTCGCATCAGCATCTTCCATCCATCCACCCATCCAACGCAACGCACCTTGGTGCACACACCAGCCTTGTGGAACGCGCACAGCACGGACTTGGGGTCGACACCCGGCGCCAGCTGAGCACATGCGCACATTTGCTTAGCTCGCACACACACACACACGACTAGCTGCTCCTTCCACCGCACGCACCTTGGGCTGCGTGATGGACGCCGCGAAGATCGCGCGCATAGGGTCGACCGCCGGCGCCTTCTTGAGCTGCTGCTGCTGCTCCTTGAGACGATCCGCGCGCGTGTTCCCGCCCTTGACCTGCTTGGTCACCTCCTGGATGTACTTTTGCACGTTCTTGCTCTTGTTCTTGTTCTTGAGCCCGAACGTCTTGTCCTCCACCATCTTCTCCTTCTTCTTCTCCACCGCCTTCTTCGACGGACCCTGCGCCTTCTTCGGCGGCATGGCGGCGAGCTACTAAGATCGACTGCGCGGGCGCGACGGACCGAGGGAGCGAGCGAGCGAGCGAGCGAACGCGTGCGCGCAGGCGGTGTTGCGTTGGCTTTTAGCGGGTGTGGTTTGGACCAATTAGTTCGTGTATGGACAAAACCTGTAATCCAGTCATTTGATTGGCTGGGTTTTTATGGGCAGAAGTCTATGCTTAAACAGCCATTTACGGACATAGTTCCATAAAGAGCTCCCTTGAGGCGCTCGTGATGCGCGCCACTTCCGACACGAGCACTGGGATCGCATCATGGCGGTCTTCGACGCGCTAACGCTCACAGAGGCGGTCGTGAAGAGCTGCGGACATCTCGTGCCACAGGAACCCGAATGAAACACGATGGACTTCGTTTGGACTTGAAATGCGGGACTGGCATGCCAGGCGCTCCTCTGCGTTGCACGGCCGCGTCGTAAGAATCTCACGAGGTCGTTATCCCGTCGAGAAAGTCAAGGTAGACACTAGCCAGAGGCGGCGACGGGTACTTGCACGGAAGAGCATTTGCGTCCCTCGGGAAGGAATAGAGCGCGGCGTACGTGCTCAGTTCGAGCAAGAACTCGTCGCAACTTGGTCTGGTGTCTCTCGGTGCGAACAAGTACTCCGTGCGATAGTCCGCGACGATCAGGTTGTAGACTGCGCGACAAACGCGGAAGAGCTGCTCAAGTGGTTGTCGTTGCCTCCCACTCGGGAAGAGCTTCGCCTTGAGAGTTGCGTTGATGGACGGGTTAAGTTCGCTGCCACGCGGGGCTGAAGGCTTTGATGGGCGCGCTCTGAGATCGGACACTCGCATCCCGAACCAGGAGCTGCTGTCTTCGCGTCATAATAGAGTTGGAATCGGAAGTTGAGCGTCATGCGCAGCGAGATGGTGGTTCCACCAAGGAGAACAAGCGTCTCCATCTCCCACCCGACCTGCAACGCCACTGTCAACGTCGCGATCAGCCAGCTCGCATTGCACCAGGTCCTCGAGCACGTTTGCCATCACCAGGTCGTCAACGCGGTGTTCAGCCATCCCAACCTTGGCAGCGGTGTCGCCGCTCATGGTGATGCGAGGCGCTGTTTAAGTTCTGTTGGCGCACGGCCATTGAGCAGCTCATTCGACAGCAACTCGCTTCCAAGCACCCTCCTCGATCCTCCAGCCCCATCTTCGGATATCTAGGCGCAGAGTCGACAGCAGAGCGCGGCCTCCGACTTTCGACGCCATCGGCGCCTCCTCCGCGATAAAAGGCAAGTCGTAGCCTACATTCGTGCGAGTGCGAAGATACCGGGAGTCTTTCGACCAGCCGTCTCCGAGAAAGTCCCCGCGTCATTCATCAGCGATCGCGCGTGCGGCATTCTGGGCGAACGAGATCGATGCGAGCGAGCGAGCGCACTCCTCCGCCGGGAGTCTAGCCTCCGGTATCCGGGAGAGCAGTGTCATGCAGCTGTTCGGCTTGCAGTAGTTGGCGACCGGAGGGGTAAAACCGCGGCAAAACTGAAGCGAACGAATCACCAACTTCGAAGTCGACACGTCATTTGAACGTTATCTTCACCACCGGACAAGACTGCGCAAGCAAGCGAGCAGGCAGCAGGAGCTACGCAAGCAATGCCATTCGCGAATCCGCCACCTTCCCCCCAGCAGTCGCGCGACCTTCTCGCCGCTCCTGCCGGTCCCTTGCTGCGCCCACTTGCCTGCAACAGCTACCGCCTGACCAACGCCAAGCGCGCAATGGCCGACTGCTCGGCGTCACCGCCGCTCTTCGACGCGAAGCGCTTCGCGTCGCTCGAAGCGTTCGTGGACCACGCGAACCGCGAACTCGCCGACAAGAGCGCGCTGGAGATCGTGCAGTGGGCGCACGCCACGTACGGCGCCGGCGCCGTGCTGAGCTCGAGCTTCGGCATCCAGTCGGCCGTGATGCTCCACCTCGTGCGCACCGCCGCGCCGAGCACGCCCGTGATCTGGATCGACACGGGCTACCTGCCGCGCGAGACGTACCTCTTCGCTGCGCGCCTCACCAAGCAGCTCGGCCTCGATGTGCGCGTGTACCAGTCGCCGATCACGCCCGCGCGCATGGAGGCGCTCTACGGCAAGCTCTGGGAAGTCGACACGCCCGAGGCGCACAAACAGTACGGCTTCCTGCGCAAGGTCGAGCCCATGCAGCGCGCGCTGCGCGAGCTCAACGCCGCGGCGCTGCTCGTCGGCGTGCGCGCGGATCAAACGACGCACCGCGAGTCCATGAAGGTCGTCAACATCCAGGACGGGCGCCTCAAGATCTGCCCGATCCTCAAGTGGACCAAGCAGGACGTGGAGCAGTACATGGCGGCGAACGACCTGCCGTACCACCCGCTCAAGGCCGAGGGCTACGAGAGCGTCGGCGACGCGCACTCGAGCCGCCCTGTGACCGACGCGGACAAGGGCAACGACCGCGCCGGTCGCTTCAACGGCAAGCAGCAGGAGTGCGGGCTGCACGTGGAGATGAACATCAGTTTGGACGACCTGCCGCAGATCGCGGACGAGGACCCGCTTGTGCTCTCCGCGGCGGACCAGCTGCTCGTCGAGAAGACCAAGCGCAGCAAAGGCATCGTGATCTTCACCAAGCCTACGTGCAAGTTCTGTCTCGCGGCGAAGGAGGTCTTCCGGGAACGCGAGTGGGACTTCGACGAGGTCGACGTCCCCACGCAGGTGACCATCCCGACGCTGCGCCAGATCATCGGGCGCCCCGTGACCACGGTGCCGCAGATCTACATGGACGGCAAGTACATCGGCGGCTACACGGAGCTCGTGGCGCACCTCGGGATCCCGTCCAAGTTTGCATGATGATGATGATGATGATGATGATGATGATGACGCCGAACGCGGCGGCTGCGAGGGAGCGCGCTCTCCCCTCACATGAAGCGGCGGCAAAGACGACCGCCCTCTGCTCCCACCCACACCCATGTACATAAGCATAAAGAATCCCTTCCTTTGCTCGGAACAGTAGGCGGCGTAATGTGTGCATGCATGCATGTATGATATGAGGAGTCGCACGGCGACATGTACACCGACTGATACTAGTAGCACGACCTACTGGATGACGCATCGGCTCTGCATGTCGGCTGCTTTCTGCACCTCGTCCCGGCCGCGCTGCGTCTTGTCAAGTGTGTCGTGCACGTTCGTCTCGATCTCGTCGATCGCTGTCTGCTGCTCGTTGACGATCGCCGCAAGATCGCGGAAGATCTCTTGCACCTGTGCGACGCTCTGGTGGATCTTGTCGATGTCCTTCTCGCGCTCTTCGATGAGCGCCTCGTTGTGCGCGATCTCGTTCTCGAGCTCCTGGAACTCGATCACCTGCCCCCCGTGCTCGGCCACGATGCGACCGCTCCTGCCGTCCGCCGATGCCTCCTGGGACTGCGCCACAAGCGCGTTCTGTATTGCCTGCTCCTGCGCCGAGATCTTGACCACCGCGGTCTCGAGCTGGTTCGAGATCGCCTCGAAATCCTTGCAAAGCTTCTTCTTAAGCAGCGAGTTGGCGCTCTCCTGCGGGATCAGGCGGAGCGCCTTGGCGATCTCCTCCTGTAGCAGGCACGCGAAGCGTATCCGGTCGTTCAGGTCGTCGTCCAGCGCGCCGGCGCTGCTGCCGCGGCCTTTGCCGCCGCCAACGGCACTTGCGGCGCGCTTGATCGCCAGCACCTGCCGGTTGAACTGCTCGAGCTTGAGCGTCGCGCCGTCGATCGCCTGGCGCGACTTGCCCGAGAGGCCCGTGGTGACGTCGGCGCCACCGCCGCGAAAGCTGCCGCCGACGTTGCTGCTGGTGTGGCTCGCGACGGCGCTTTTGCCGCCCGCAAAGTCCGCGAAGCTCATGGGCAGTGGTGGTGGTGGGCTGGAGCACGCAGGCGTCCTTCCTGCGCTTCTTGTGCTGGCTGATTCAAAAGCGAAAATGGGAGCGAAAAAAGAAACCGAGGCGGCTCGCTTGGTTTTGGCACTATTGCAGCGGCTGGTTGGTTCACTGAGTATACTTTGCTGCAATAAAAGAGTCCAATGAGCGCAAATCAGCCAAGCGTGGTGTGGACACATCGAAGTAGCCATTTGCTGAGACTCGATGATCGAGTTCGCGCCGAGGACGCCCAATAGCAAGAGAGGAAGAGAGAGAGAAAGAGAGAGCCACGAGGCAACGCGGAGGGCGTGAGCTTGGCGGATCGCGGCTGCTCGCCCATACTGCTGGCTTTGTATCGATGCATTTTTTGCCATGTACATTGACAGCTAGAAGCTCTCGCTCACTCGTGTAAAAAGGCTGCACGCGTAGAGCGGTCTACCTGCGCTCCAGCGCAGGGAAGCAGAGCGAGAAGCTGCTACTTGGGTGTGAGCGCGAAGTCGAACTTGGCCATTCGCGGCGATCCAACGGCCCCTGACTCCGGGTCGCTCTTGAGCCCGACGCCGTCGCCGGCGACCGCTGTCCTGCCGTCGTAGTAGAACTTCATGGCGAGCAGCACGACACCGCCGACAAGCTCGAGCGAGCACGGGATGTAGATCGGCCAGAGCGCCTCACCGACACCGTAGACGACCACCATCGCGAGCCCGAGTACGTAGAGCAGCTGGAAGTTGCGGCTGATGTCGCCCGCGCTCTTGGTCGTGTACACCTTGACGATCTGCGGCACGAGCGACGCGGAGATCACGAACGACCCGATGAGCCCCAGCACGTTGTAGAACTCGCCCATGGTGCGTGCTTGAGGTAGGCGGTGGGCGTCCGACTTGTGGTCGAGAGGTGGCGGATTCAAGAATGGGCACAATTCAGCCATCGCACATCGGACCCCCTTTTCGAGCAACCTTGAGCCTAAAAATGGCCTAAACGTCGCAATTACGCAATCGATGTCTCATCCCGACATGCACCCGACACGGCTTCGCGCTCGCTCTTCGCCGCGCCTAATCGGTCTCTCAACCGCTCGCAGCATGCCAAGAAGGCAGACAACTGGTCCGTTCACCGGTCCACCCACTGCGCGGACCGGTCCCAGAGCTCGCGCGCGAGCGCCGGGTCCTTGCTCTGCTCAGAGGTGTGGAAGAGGTGGTCGACCGAGAAGTACGACCCGCTGTCCCACGGCAGGTCGCGGTCGCTCGCAAGGCGCGCGAGGAACGCCCCCGAGCGCTCCGGCGTGCTCAGCGCCATCGCGCTTGGCCGGAGGTACGCCACGACCTTGAGCAGCGTCTTGACGAGCAGCCACCCAAGCGCCGAGTGGTTCCGGAATAGCCCCGTGTCCGGCACGAAGCCCGGTGTGTACATGTACACGCGCACCGCATTGCCATATCTGCGCTCGAACTCGTAGCCAAAGAGCACGTTGCAGAGCTTACTCGTCGAGTACGCGCGCTTGGGCGTCCAGGACGCGTCGCCGCCAGCACCAGCAGAGCTGCTGCTGCTGCTGGCTCCGAATGCCACTCGGTTCCAGTCGGACACGTCCGGCTTGGAGCCCTCGCCAGCACGGCTCTCCACATTGTGCAGCGACGAGGACACGACCACGAGTCGCGCCCCACCGTCGTCGGACGCGAACGCGTTGGCGTTCACGAGCGCTGTCGCGAGCAGGAAGTGGGCGAGGTGGTTGGTTGCGAACGTGGTCTCAAAGCCGTCGACCGTCGTGGGCTCGGGCGGCGACTCCACGCCGGCGTTGCACACGAGCGCGAAGATGCGCAGCTTCTGCGTCAGCAACGAGTTTACGAGCGCGCGCACGGACGCCAGGCTCGAGAGATCCGCCGCCTGCGGCTGCACGCGGGATGTGGCGTGCGCCTCGCGTGCCAGCAGCGCCTCCGCGGCGTCGAGACGCGCGCCGCTCCGGCCCACGGCCACCACGAGCGTGCGCGGCGTCGCCACGAGCGCGCGGCAGCACTCGAGGCCGACGCCCGACGTCGCGCCGGTCACCACGACGACCTGCTCGAAGAGCTCCATCACCTCCCTTCTCGGCGAAATGAGCGAAAATAAAGATCCCAAACTTTGCACGGCTGTTGCCACTCAGACAGCTCGCTCGGTAGCAACGATGGATGTGATGATGAACATGACGACGGAAGACGTGCGCGTGCTGCGCAGCCACTTCCAGGGCCCGATGAACCTCGAGCAGTTCGTCAGCACGCTCAAGCAGACACTGCACGACCGCATCCGCTCCGAGGTCTCACAACCTCCACGCTTTCAGACTTGTGTCGAGGAGCGCTCGCGGGTCGATTGACGCGCTGTTGCGTTGCCTTCGTCTACTTGCAGCTCGACTTCGTGGTCGGCGTCGTCGAGCTCTTTCACACGATCGACGTGAATGGGGACGAGGTGCTCGACTGGGACGAGTTCGCCGGCTACATGATGGACGCAGGGCAAGCCAAGGCGGACTTCTACTTCGACGACCTCCAGCAGCGCGCCAAGCGCTACCGCCACCTGCCGCTGCCGCTGCGCGACGGCAAGACACCCATGAACAACGTCCGTGTGTGCGTGCAGCAGATGCGACACCTGCAGGAGCAGAGCGCGCTCGCGTACTTCGAGCGCGACTCGGACGTTGTGTACCTCTACGCGCTACACTTCGATCGCAACGAGGCCCCGCGCCACCTCTCGACCATGCGCCTGCACACGGCGTTCCAGGAACACACCGTCATTTGCATGGAGTATGTGGCGCCCAAGAGGCTGCTCATCGTCTCCTCGATGCTGCACACTGGGTACGTGAGCGCATGGACCATCGCTGACCTGCACAGCCCCGCTATGGTGCACCGCGTCGAGACGGACTCGCCGCACGAACAGCTCTCGTGGGTGCCGTCGCTGCAGTGCCTGATCTCGGTAGCGGTCTTCTTTCCCGCGATATCCAAGAAGGCGAACAAGGTCGATGGATACCACCCACACGCAGCCACGCAGAACACGAAGCTCAACCAGCTGGTGCGATGGGATGTCTCGGGCAGTAGTACTGGTGCCGCTGGCTACGTGCTCAGGTCGAGCGAGTTTGAGCTCAAGGACCGCCTCAAAGGTGTGAACTCGCTCGCTACCTACAAGTGCATCAACCGCACACACATTGCGATTGGGTGCGAGGATGGAGTGATCACTGTCATCGACGCAGGTAGATCCGAGTGTCTCGCTTGCCGGATGACTTCCACCAGCTATGTCTGCTTCGTGGTGCCTGTGTATGTATGACTGGACTTGACTGGTCAAGATCGGTTCTCCTACGCTACTGATCGCTTGCTTACATTAATGTTCGATGCGTGCAGAAAGCTGGGAGACCGTGAGTTCATTCGACGTGCACAGCAACGGTGTCAAGATGCTGTGCTTCTCGCCGCTCGTAGAGTGCCTTGCAAGCATCGGCTTCCACTCGTACTCGGACGAGACGACGTTGCACGTGTCGATTTGGAAGAAGCGCGGTGTCGTCGGGCGACTCGCGTTCGAGACCTCGCTCAAGCACCACGATGCACCTCTGGAGCTCGTCGAGTTTATAGATTCGCGACGACAGCTGCTCAGCCTCGACACGAGCGGTATGTTCAAGGTGTATTCGAGCGTGCTGCTCACGCCGACGTCCGAGCCGTGGGAGTGTCTGCAGAGCTTCCAGGTCGCACCGCCACTCTCGTCACACATGAACCGGATCCTGTCGTGTTTTGTAGTCCCTGAGACTGCAGCGTCGGATGCCGTGCTTGTCACTGCGGGCCATCGCGTGACATTCTACGATCTCTGCGAGGTGAAAGAGCGCGAGGAGGTGTTCTACACGTGCTACTGCCAGTCGCTAAACCTGCTCCTGGGGGTGACAGCCACGAAGCTGCTGTTCTGGAAAGCTGATACCGGCAAGCTCTGGAAGACATTCGAGTACTCGGCGATCCTCAGTGCATCTTCCGACTCGACAATGCCATTAGGAGCAAATCGATCGCTGAGCAAGAGCGAAGAGCGTGAGAATTCGCGCTCAATTACTGCTGCGTGCATCGACGATCGCGAGCGCAAAGTGATCTTGGGGGACGACGCCGGGAGCATCAAAGTTGTGAATGCTGTGAACGGGAACGTGATGAAAGAGCTCGACCCGCACGCGCAAGCTATCGCGAGCGTGAGCTATGTGCTCCACGGCAAGCGCGTCGTCTCCGTCTCCGTCGACTCGAGCCTCCATATCTACGACGAGAACAACGCGCTCGGGTACTACGTGCCGTTTGGTGCCACCCATCCGCAATCAGTGCTGCTACACTCGCTGCGCTTCCTGCCCGAGGATCTGTCAGTCCCCACCCTTCCTCTTCACCAGCACCGTCAGCGAATGGAGCCACACAGACATCGGCACCGTAACGAGCCTCGTGATGGTGACCTCGAAGACAACGGAATCGAATTGAATGCGACGCATAAGCAACAGCCGGAGAGGTTCGAGATCCTGAGGAGTGTGGGGAATCTGCCCCTCGATAGAGTTGCGGTACTCACCTACGGTTCACGCGGCGAGAGTTTCGTCCAAGTCTGGAGCTTCGATATGAGTCACACACAAGGCACATGCGTAGCGCCACTGGATGACGAGATCACGTGCATAAGTTTCTTGGGCTCGTCGGCCGACATCATCGGCGGTACGGCGTCGGGACGCGTGCTTCTGTGGCGAGTGTCGAAAGACGAACCAGGATACCGGTACACTTTTGTTCTTGACTTTATGCGCATCGCTGCTGTTGAGCTGACAGTGTCTTGTATCCAGCTGCTCGCTGGAGCTTCGGTGCGCCACCGATTCTGAGCGGGATGGCAACAACGAACCTCGTATCGCTTCCATTCAGCACGTGTTTGCGGTGCATGCTTCTGTGGCTCTTGATGGTACAGTCACTGGCTCGAGTCTGGCGCCGGTTAACCAGAGCGATCAGATTGCTGGTGACTCGAAAGTCAGAGATGACAGCGAGGAGACCACTGACACGTTCCAGCTGACCGAACTAGCACATCAACACGGAGAGCTGTCTCGAGACGAACAGACAAGTCTACCAGAAGAGCTGCAGCCTTATCCAAACGACGACAACGACAAGCAGCTCGGTACAAGAAGCGACGTAAAGGAGGAAGGCGTGTACGTATTTGCCGGAGACGATATGGGGTTCGTCACCAAGTGGTTCGTGCGATATTTGGGCGAGAACACAGATCACAACCACGCCCGTTCGCTGGTAGAGAACGAGGCGACATCGGCCCCTGCGACTGGGGGTGCTGCTGCGCGAAACACAACAGCAGAGAACATCACAGGCACAGTGCTGCAGCACGAAGAGATGATGCTGGGGTACGAGGCAATCGCGGGACTTTACAAGCGTGCTTTCGATCAAGAGAAGCGGGGGAGTGCAAGTGTCGCTACCGCAGCAGGCAACAGCGCCGTGCACCTCAGTCCATCGCGGCAACGAAAGCCTCCGAGTTCCTTGCCCCTCCTTCCGCCCTTGTGCCGCTGGGAGGCGCACACCGAATCGATCCTGTGTCTTAACTACGCGCTCGATCCGCCCGTGGTGTTAACATCATCGGCACGGGGACGAATCAAAGTCTGGAGCTTCATAGGCGAGTCGCTTGGAGTGCTGGATGACTTTGCATCGCGCCGCCAACCCGAGACGCAGCCCTGGCGGTTCCCTCTGGACATGGAAGAGCGCCAGCGTCGAAAGGAACAGGAAGCGCAGGAGTATCTCGAAAAGTTCAAAGGCTTGCACCGCCGTGGCAAGCAGTCACGGCTGTCTGTCATGCAGGAGCGTCTTTCGCTCTCGCACGAGGAGCTCGCGTTCAACTACACTGCTGAAAAGAAGACGCAGCGACACCGCCACTCGCGCCTCCCGGTGCGCACGTCGGATATCGGGAGAGCGATCCGGAAGTTCGTGCTTTCACAAGTTTCGGCTCCACCAGTAAATAGTCGCGCAACCCGGAAGCGATTGTCGATGTCCTCCGAGACCCCCAAGATGCCCACCGAAGACTCAAGTCGCTCATTGCGTGGGTGCTGTGTGGTTGCTTGTGTGTGTGTGTGTCGCTTGTTCTTGTGTGGTCTCATTGTCGTGAGTGTTGTCATGCTTGGTGGCGGTACACAGAACTCGTCTTGAAGGAGATCGATCAGTTGCAGCTTCAGACATCGGCGCGCAGCGGTTCGGCTGGTCCTTTGAGTCGTCGAGATGGCGGTGTTATCGTCAGCAGCACTAGCATGGACACTCTCCCGACGACCTCAAAAAAGCGCTACCCGCGCGTGACGCTCGCAGACGTGAAGCCTCTGATACCTTCGATCCGGTCGCGATCGTTCTCGAATGCGGTGCACTGCGAGCTGCCGCAGCTCCACACAAAATCAAAGAACGGCGAGCAACTCAAACCACGCTCGCTCAATACGTCGTCCGCGAAGCGGAAGAAGGAGATCGTGTTCACGTCCACGAGCTTCGAGAAACGAGGAGCAGGAGTGACGTCGTATGCTCTACAGGTTTTGGACACCAACACCCACTTGACACTCCACGACCTTCGAGATGAAGCTGATGCAGCGAACCAAGCGCGATCTTCAACCATATCGAACCAGGACGCGGTGATGTCGGGACGAACAACGAAGAAGCAGCAGCGTGACACGTCCTCGGTAGCGAGTGGAAGCAACGACCCGGTGCTCACCTACCACGTCAAGCTCGCGCACGTTTGGAAGCACAAGTACTGAGCTCATAAGTTACATTTATGTGTTGTGTGTACGGGTGTCGGCGATGCGCCTACGTTACGCTATGCCATGCTATGATATCGGACGCGAGCATCACTGCTTGCTGGAGACAGGAGACGGGAGCGGGCGGGAGGGCTGACTGACGGACACACAGATCGCGAGGCTTCACGCTACCTTCGACCGCGAGACGCGTGATGGGACGCGAATACAAACCTTTCACTGCACAGCAAGAATCTACAACTGGATGCAACGCGAAGTGGAGAGCAAGCGAGCGAGCGTGAGAGCTTGCCGTTGAGCTTGCACACGATCGAAGAACGCGACACCATTCGCTCTTCCGCTTTCGACGACGACGATCTTCAGCGCATGTGCTGCATGACGGCGCGCAGACCATACATGAGCCCGGCTTGCTTCCGCGCCTCCGCCACAATGAGCGTCACATGCGCCTTCTCGGACGCGCTCAGTGTATGGTCGAAGTGCTGGAAGTCCTCGGCGCGCACCTTCCACGGCGTGCACGCGACCTTTTTGATGAAGATCTTGGTCGGGCGGTTGAGGTACACGTTCACCTGCCGATAGTCGTAGTCATCGTGGCAGATGCCGAAGATCCGGTGCACGTAGAACCAGATCGCATCACGGTACGGACTTGTGTCGATGCACTCCTCCTTCTGCTCGCCGTAGTAGTCGTATGTCAGCTTGCACGTGAGGTTAAATAGGTCTTCCAGGATGTGGCTCTGCGGTGAATGAGATAAGAAGCAATGAGTGTCGAGATCCCACGCACATACTTCCCAACAAGGTCAACAACTGCGACGTACCGCTTCGCCTGGAAAGTACCGCTTCACGAGCGAGAAGCAATGGTCGTCCCAGCTAAAGTCTTCCGTGTGCAGCACGCTGTATTCGTCCGAGCGCACGTCAAAGTCGGCGTAGCGGATGACCGAGCCGCCACAGAAGCGCCAGAGCGAGTCTCGCCGCCGGTGCCCGGCGTTGCTGCCGTGCAGTCCGTAGTCGAGTCCGTCCTCCACGACGTCGAATCCGCTCTCCTCCGGCTGCTGCTCTGTCTCCGCGTCGATATCATCCTCGTTGTTGTCTTCACCATCATCTTTGGAAGGAGACTCGTGCGCTTCGTCATCGTCGTCGTCGTCCGCAGTCTCGCTGCCTTCCTGGCCGCTGCGCAGCCGCTTCAGCAGAATCGTCTCATCGCGCTCGATAGCCGATAGGTCTTGCTCCGTGAAGCTCCCGCAGCTGCTCACGGTGTCGAACTGCGGCGGTGCGCCATCCTTCGCGCCCATGCCGTACGGGAATGGGAAGCCCGGGTTCGCCAAGCTGCCCTCCAGCTCCGATACGGCATAGCCGTACTCGCTGAAGATCGACAGATCCTCTTCCTCTGCGCAGCCGAGACCAAGTGCGATACTGCTCATCGAGTGGTGCTTGCAGAGCACAATGATCGCGTGCACGAGCTCCGAGACGGACCACGAGTCCTCCTGGTCCGACGCCAGCAGATCCGCGATGTGGTCGGCCGTGAGCAGCCACGGGCGGTGCGCCAGCAGCGAGCTGATCTCGTGCAGACGGAAGAGCTTCGGCGCGACGTAGTCGAGTCCCTTGATCCATTCCGGGTCGCCGCCGTTGACGAGGAAGTAGTACTGTGACGTGTCCGCGAGGTAGTGGCAGCGCAGCTCGGACGCCGCCATCGCCCCAATGTAGCTGCGCCAGTAAAGCGGCAGCGGACCGTCGCGCAGCATGATCGACGACACGCTGTCCTGGAAGAGCGACAGGTAGCTCTTGTGCCACGCGAGCAGCTGCACGAAGTGGCTCACACGCCCGCTGAGCAGGAATGCGCGCTGGAAAAGCGCGTTGAGCTCCTCGTCTTCGTTGTTCTCGAGGGCCTCGACAGCGGTGTTGTCGACGAAGTACGACACGCGGTGGTGGCGCGTGCGCAGTGCACTGTACTCGGGGAACTTGGCCTCGACCTCGTCCGCGAGCTGCGCGAACGCCTCGCGCATGGCCGGGAACGGCGACTCGCGCGCCAGGCGCACGACCGCCGGGTAGTAGCTGCTGATGGACTTCTCACCGTGCTCGACGTCATTCTCGATCATCTCGCGCACCTCGAGCGCGATGCGGCTCACCATGGAGCTCTGCACCGAGACGTCGGATACGATCACGCGCCGGAAGAAGGCGTCGCGCTGCGCGCTGACGCGGCGCACGAGCTCCTCATGGTAGGTGCCTGCGGGTGCGGATGCTGTGAGCAGAGGCGACGACGGGCTCGAGACGGGCGTCTGGCTCATCCAGCTGCTGGTGGCGGTGGTCGGCTGTGGTAGGTGGTCGTCGTGAGGAGCAATGTC